>QANX01003273.1:3282-26488 GCA_003254975.1 Ochetophila trinervis
AAAAAAAAAACATTGTTAAATTTCTTTTATTAATTTAACATAAAAGGAGATGGAAGTTTTACTTTTAAATTAACATAAAAAGGAAAAAAACACATAATCATTCTCACCGCATAAGAAACGTGTGTAAATTTAAGAACGTACTAAGTACATAAGCGATATGCTTAACAACTTAACAATTACATAAAGTGAGTAAATCTGGGTTAATTCAGAAGTATTTATTTGTGTTAAAAACTTAACAATTACATAAAGTGATTATTAATATATGAACCAAATTTCTTAACAGGATCTTACAAACTCTCAGCACGTAATTATTTATTATTTATTAAAATTAAAAAAATTCAACTAGAAAATTATAAATATATTAATTGATGGATTTTTTTTTGAATATTTATATAGTTGAACTTTACTGGTACTCATATTACAGTTTATATTATTCTGTTAATATGTGAGTTTAAGAAAAAAATGAGAATTTTTCATTTCATTATTTGTTTAAAAGTAACATTAAAAAAAATGAAGTTATAATATTAAATATTTTATATTATATATATATAAATAATGTATTAAGCTTCATTAGATAACTTATTATAAGCGTTTATTGGTAAACCTTCCAATGCCAAATGGATAATTCCAATTCAAATATATATAAGTATACTATATTTATAGTTTTTTTTTCAAATCTTTATTTCAAAAATAATCTAAAAAGAAAAATTAAAAACACTATGTATTTCCTTTTAGTAGTATTTGGAAGTTTCCTTTTTTATTTTTTATTTTATTTTTAAGTAATTGGAAGGAAGAGTAAAAGATGAATTAATACCATTTAATGGATTAGCTAAAAATGAGTTACTTTTGTCACATTTTGCTTGCCTGATTGACTCCATTAAATTATTTTAAAGAACACCAAGTACTCTTTCATTCTCACAGCCAAAACAGATACCAAAAGAAAGCCACGTGGATCCACAACTTTCCATACATCCAAAAGCTATGAAAAATGCTATAAAATGACAAAGTTTACTCTCTTTTTTGGTTAAAATTAGCGAAGATTATCTAACGGCAATAAATTTTCAAAATCTGAAGGAGCAAGTTGTAATATTGCCTAAGTTAAAAAGGTCTAGATAAATAAACCTTAGTTTTTTTGAAAGTCAAAACTCAAAAGTGTTCACGAAGTGTACAAAGAAATATTTTATTTTGCCTTGTTAACGTTAACAGAAATTCTTTTACGTCAATATAATTTTATAAAACTACAGATTAAGTAGGCATAATTTTCTCAAAAATCTATTGTGTTTAGGTGCTCATGTTTAGATTTTTTTTTTCCTTTTTGCTTGAAAGAAATAATAATAAAAAAATAAATATAAAAATTGGTGAGGAAAAGTTCAACTCTAGTTTTATACAATTTTCGGAAGTAGAGAAATATACCACTATAATATTTGGATCTAACTTTCATTGCACTCAGTTTTATTATTCTTTTTTTAATAAAAATTATTGGTTGATTCTTTAAACCACATCAAATTAATTTATCATGTCACTGTTTATTTAATAGAAGCACTAAAGAGTTCATAATTGTTTTTTTTTTCTTTAGAATAACAAAGTACAAAAATAAATATATTTTATATAAGTTTTTGGCAATATTTCACCAACATCCTTTTTCATTTGGTCTTAATTCAGATTAAATTCTTAAACTAATGACATTTAAAAAAAAAAAAAAAACTTAAAAGTTAACTTCTGTCCATAATTTTTTTTCTTTCCTATATGGTATGATAAAATAATTAAAGTACCATTTAGAATAAAAAAAAAAAATCATTGCTCTTACTATATGTTTCATAATTGTTAATACCTACACTCAGTCTAAATATTTTACTTTAAAGATAAGATAATATAAATATCTAAAAATTATAAATATGTTTTTTTTAATGCACAATGTAGTGATATGATTTTACACTCGCAGGAAGTGTTGTATTTCATGCGAAAAGAAGTAAAAAAAAGAAAAGTTTTGGAGCGACGATGTAGTGCTGACCTAAGATACTCCGACAATGAAGTCAGAAAATATTTATGGTGGCTAGAAATGAAGTAACCTCACTAGAGTTTTTAGTAATCGATCAATTACCTCAATGCCATGAAAGGATATTCATAGCATTTTAGACTTTGGTCTTCTAATCCTATTAGAAAACTGGGCTCTAACCCTAATTGGCTGAACCATAAAGCCCCAAAATTAAGATAAACATCCCAATTTCATTGGGAATCAAATTCTTGATCTTCAATGATCCAATCCGACTTTATCGCCGTGACTTTCGGGTTTATTGATACGTCCGAGAAACATTTATTTGGAGAACTAATCCCTCAATATTATCTTATCAATAACAAATACTGATTAAACCCTCACCTCATAAACATCCAAGGTGTATGAATATTCGCCTATCTAGCAAACATGTTTTGACATCTGGATTCTAACATGTCATCGAACAATTCTGAGACATCCTCAGACATTTTCAATCCTTATCTCTTACTTGGAATCATATATTCCAGTGATGGTAGAAATATCCCACACAGTTAGCCCCTACGCTTTTGAATATAAAGTTTGCTCAATCGGGGTATTAATATATGTACGAGACTCTTGAGATGACTTGAAACAATTGGCATTATGAGCAATAAAGTCACGTCACCACTTGCTGCAATGCCTAGGTTCCCAAGAACAACCAAAAAGACTCACGCCTCTTCCCTCAAACGTCTCTCCATCGTGACTGCTGAATCAAAATCCTCTGCAAACATTGTCATCGTTTATTTGTGTAACAATTCACTCGAAAGCCATTGAAATTTCTCTCCGAAGAAAAAACTCGCTATCCTTTTTATGAACTCCTCATTTCAAATTTTCATCTCAAAACTACTTGCCACGATCTTTACGAACTCTGAAGTTATTCTAGAAATGAATCTAAAGGAAAACGTTTATGTAAATTCTGGAATTGAGGAAAACCATATTCTTTCTACCCAACTTGTAAATTATGTTCTCGACGAGCAAGTTTATGAATCATACTATAGGCATCTAGGTCTAGAAAACATTTTGAGCCCGAATGAAGTGGTTTCGGCTACTTTGTCATCTGGTTAGAGAGCGAACTTTCACCTAAAAAAAGGTGATGAAAAGAAAGATCCTTCGGGATACAAGTCCTAAATCGATTCCAACACCACCATAATTGATCTTAATAATAAATACAAATTCTGAGTGTTGATCTTCAATTATGTTGAGGAAGGTATGTCTACTCGAACTATCTATGACAAGTTTACTTACTTCTACAAAATTCTTTCTAAAATTGGCCTTCGATTTCCAATTCCTTGGGCATCCGTTCGTGTGTCCAATTTCCTTTCGTGTTTACAAATTTATGTTTTTCTCATGTATTACTTTGCATAACTTAAATTCTCCATTAAGTTTTTTCTCGGGTAATTATGTTTTTTCATATGTCAAATTATGCTGAGGTTACTCACATTTCCGTAGATAACCACCTTGTAATTAGACTTATAGGTTATTCTAGAAATGAATCAAAAGGAAAACTTTTGGAAAGCCTTTCTGTAGATTCTGGAACCGAGGAAAACCAGAATCCCACCACCCAAATAGTAAATTATGCTCCTCACGAGCAAGATTACCATTTCCAACTCAATTTTCATGCAAATAGAAACTGATGCTTGACACTATGACCTATGACAAGAATTGGCAGTATCGGTTCTTCTTAGTGAAAGGATATTGAGGTCAATCAGATATTTGAGGTAGTTCCAAGACTGTGAGAAGCTCTTGCAACCTTGCATTCGGTGAGACAATTCTTTCGAACAAGAGTCGCAGTTGAAAGTTCTATATATTAACATCCATTTGTAATGTACATATTTCTGATTAAACCAACTGTCAAACACTCTCGTGGAAGAAGAAGATTATACCATCTCTAAAATGATCGGTATGAATGATTTGAGCCTCAAATGTCTACTGAAAATGCGAATTTTTTCGCAGTCAAGCTACATCCCAATCCTTTGAATTCTGACAGTGACAAGTATTCCATTTCTTGAACCTTTAAATCCTGACATCCAAGTTTCTAAAGTTGACTGGCTTAGACATTGCATTTATACGGTTTTTGGTCCAAACCCTAACAACTTTACTTGTGTGTGCCTAATTTATTGCTGGAAAGACTTCAAGCAATGGAGAAGGAAACCATCCAGACTGCCAGGTCTACTGCGTCAAAGACTCGTCGCTGAGTCCAAAAGTTTGAAACCAAAAAGAAGGCTCAGAAAGGAAAAGAGGTGTTCGAGAAGGTGAAAAAACAAATAGCAAAAAATTGTGCAACTTTTGTTGTCCCATCACTGAGCAACGAATCATGCTGAAAGAAAAAGGCAAAGGTCAGATGGTAAACCCCTAAACAATTGACATAGCTTCAAATAAGCCTATTTTGTAACAGTGAAGATTTTCAAAGCTAGGGGAGGATGTTTGATTGACTTCCCTGAAGACGTTTCTTTCAGAAAAAATACAGAGAATTGTCTCGTATTGCTTTACAAATCCATCACACCAACTAATGCCAATGATGTTGCTGGTAAAGAACCGAGTGCTTGAACAACGAAGCTTTTGTGTGTGCTTTCAAGGTATATTCCTAACCTGAAAATATTAGTTCACTCTGCCATCCGCTCCAACCTAATTTCTTCTGTGGTTCCAAACTGCAGGCTGCCCATAATGTGGCATTGTTCACGAGAAAACAACACAAAATTGAAAAGAGAACGATTGCCTCACTAAACAAGCAATCGACCTTCAACACCGAATGGCAAAAAATAACCAGACTTTCAAGTAGTTAGAAAAAGCCTAAAACCATGCTGGCAAACTAATGAAGAGGTAAAGACCCAAGTTCAAAAAAGATGCTGAGAAATGCAAACTGTCGGATGCCAAGGAGGACAAAGTCCAAGCTGAGAAGATGAAACTTGAGCAAAAAGAAAAAAAACTTACAACTGAGTTCAAAGAGATGGAGGTAGTTTTAAAGTGTGCAAAAGAGACGATTGCCACCCTGAACAAAAATAACCTGAAAGCAAACAAAGGCAATGTAGGTAAATGCTGAAAAATATTACTCGTGGAGGTTTCATGATGTAAAAAAGAAATACTACTGTACCCAAGCCCTCCATCAGCCAAACACTCAGCAACAACCTCTACTTCACTTCAGACATGTATTTGGACATAGATGAGGTAAGTGGGCCTAACAATTCGAGGCTAAAGTAGCATGACCTTCTACTCTCGGCAAAACAAATTTCGAAGAGATCTTGACCAACTTGCACCTCTTTCGCCTATTGAAACTATAATCACAGCTCACACTTCATGCGAAACATTTAGGACTCACCTTCTTGACTCTACTGCAAACCCACCACCCAAACCTTAAACCTCTAAGAAGGAGTTATTCCATCTTTCATTTCAAATTTATTTTAAGTTCTAAAGATGTTTGGTCATCTTAAAATCGGGGGTACTAATGAGACACACTTGTTATTGAACAAGTTTTTAATTTTCTTGCGTGGTTAATAAATTTCAGGTAAAGAAATATATAAGAACAAAATAAGATAGTTTGTATAATTATAGCCCGGTTGATTAGCCCGTGTGTCGATCTAGTTGAACATTTATTGCTTATCCGAATTAATTGATAATGCTACTTATTTTCTGACCAACTTATATGTGCCTTTAAATGCACAAGAATTATCGCTTACTTTTGGCAATTTTACTTGCTCTAGATCCATAGCGTATCACTTCCGACTTATCCTAACCAGTCCGAGAGAATTTATGGGAAATGAAATGCTAATACAATATGAAAAATATGAGTTTGAATGTAAAATTCACAAGTGCTCAAAGTTCTAGCTACGTTGGGCATCGTTGCTTTCTACGTTATGCAACCGATATGCTCTAGATCGAGGAATTGAAATGACATTTCCAATTGGGCCCAGAATTTTTTATATTCAGCTATGTTTTTGAGGATTTTACAAAGCACCTGATCCCCAACTCGGAATTGACTATTGTGCACCCCAGTATTAAAGTATTAGGCTGCTAGCTGTTGATAATATTCGAGCCTTATTACGATGTTAAGCGAGTTTGGAGAAGTATTTGGTCATTCAATGATTGCAACTGTCTTCTTGTTCACATTGTCTTCTTGGTTATCTCTGCTAGAATAATTGCTTTGGTACCATACACTAAAGAAAAATGAGTTGACCCTGTCAGTTTTCGGATGGTGGTTCAGTACGACCAGAATACCTTAGGCAACTCTTAGGCCCAATTGCTTTTGGCCTCATTCAGTCGCTTCTTTAAGGTATTGAGAATAGTCTTGTTGATGGTTCTGCTTACTCGTTCTCCTGAAGATGATGAGGTATTGAATATCAGACAAGGATCTCTTATGTGGCACAAAATCTTTGAACTTGGAGCTGATGAATTGGGACCCATTATCGGTTCTTATAACTGAAACGACATATGATATTCTTCTACATAAATTACTCAACGTCCAAATCTTTAATGTTGGAATATGACTCGGCCTTTACCCACTTCAAGAAATAACCCATCGCAATTAGAATGAACTTTTTCCGTCGAGGGCCTAAGGCAATGGTTGAAAGATGTCCAGCCCCTATTTAATAAAATGCCAAGGGCTAGTTACGGAAGTCAACTTATTAGAAGGTATGTACTGTACATAAGCAAACCTTTGGCATTTCTCGCACTCTCAGGAGTACCATTTCGAGTCTTTCATTAGTGTTAGCTAGAAGAATCCTTGCAGCATTATCCGTCTTACCACTGACTGTCTGCCCGAATGATTGCTGCAAAACCCTTCGTGCATCTCTGCCATCACCTTCAATGCATTGTTTAGACCGAGACATTTCAATAATGGGCCCGAGAATGATCTCTTATAGAGTTGGCCCCCGAACATGCAGTACTTTGCGGCATTCAGAATGTAGTCGGTTTCTCTTGCATCGAGTTTGGTGCCTCTTCTTCCATTGCAAAAACTTTTGCTTCCATAGTTATACTTCGGTCTGAGAGGTACTCCATAAGTATGGTTCTCTTCCCTGCCAAATTGACCACAGCGAGTGCATCCACATGGTTTTTTTTTCTTCCTTTAGCGATTGTCTCAACTTTACCTTCTCAAAATTTTGAATAAGTTCATTCACTTTTTTCAAGTATGTGCCCATGGTCAGGCATTTTGCTGTGCATGAACCATTGACTTGGTTCACCATCAACTGATAGTCGCTGGCAATTTTTAACGAGGTTGCTTTGAGCTTTTTTGCCAACTTGAGATCTGCTATTAATGACTCGTACTTTGTTTCATTATTAGATGCCTGGAATCCTAAAGGCTGTGAACATTCAATTTCGTCGTCATTCAGACTTTTTAGCAAGATCCTGGCTCTACTTTCTCTAGCATTTGTAGACCCATCTACGTATAGATTCCATTCAGATTAGAATAGTTCAGCTTTTTCTGAGCTTTTTCTAATGAAACCGAGAATTCAACAATAAAATCAGCAATAACTTGGAACTCCATCACTGTTTGTGGTGTGTATTTGATGTCAAATGCTCCCCGTTCGATCGCCCAATGAACCATCCTGCCAGCCAAATTTGGCTTGTGTAAAATATATCATAGAGGAAAAGCCATGACAATTTCGATATTATGGCTTTCAAAATAGGAACTCAGCTTCCAAGCTGAAATTACTAGGGCAATTTATCCATGTGTGAATTCCTCATTTTTAACATCCAACGAAACTTGACTAGCATAGAAGACAAGCCTATGATGCTTTTTTTCATTTTTAACCAAAGATGAGCTCACTAAATAATTTGAAACTGCTAGGTATAGCTACAATACGTCACATGTGGTCGGGTTGACGAGCAATGGTGGTGAGATGAGGTACTCCTTTAGTTTTCCAAAGGCCATCTCACATTATTCAGTCCATTCAAATCTTTCATCCCCTTTAAGATTTTGAAAAAATCATGACATCTATCTAAATACGATTACATGAATTTGCTCAATGTTGCCACTTTTCTATTCAATCTTTGAAAATTTTTTTTGCTCTTAATGAAGGCATGTTCAACAAGGTCTAAATTTGATCAGGATTAGCTTCTACTCCCTTTTGAGTTACTAAGTGTTTACATTTTGTTGGATTGAGCCTCATTTTGTATCTTTCCAAGATCTTTTTTTTTTTTTTTTTTCTTACAGATGATCGAGGTGATCGTCTAACTTTGAAGATTTGATTAACACATCGTCAATGTATACTTCCATAATTTTTTCAATCAACTCCTTAAACATCCAATTCACCAACATCTCATATGTGGCCCTAACGATTTTGAGTCCGAAAGGCAAAACTTGATAGTAATAAATCCCATCTCAATTATGAATGAAGTTTTCTCATGATTATTTGGATACATTAAAAATAGATTGTGTCATAATAATGCATCCAAGAAGTTCATCATCTCATGTCCAATTGTGACATCTACCAATTTGTCTATCATGGGGAGCATAAAACTATCTTTTGGGCACATTTTGTCTAAGTCGAAAATGATACATACTTTATTCTGCCCATTTTGTTTCTTAACATCCATTACATTGGCCAACCAGTTTAGGTATTGTACTTCTCTGATCATGTCATTCTTTTCTAGTTAGTCTATCTTTTCATTCACAGCCTAAATCTTTTATGGGGCAAACTTCCTCCTCTTCTTTTTGATTGGCTTAAAGCTTGGATCAACATTCAATTTATACATTATGATTTCTGAATCTGTATCTGGCATGTTATTGGTATCCCATGCAAAACAATATATGTTTCTCTTCAAAAAGTCAATGAATCATACCCTAGTCTCAAATGTTAAGCAAGTTTTGATCCTCACTGTCTATGTTCTCGAGGCTTATCAGTACTTCTTCTATCTGGTCTTCATCATCATTTTCCAAGTACACTGTTAAGACCCCAACTAACTTTGATTGCTAATTGGTCACGCACATTCCCTTTGTTGCCTCAACATAAAAGGTTCGGGTTGTTTTCTGCACGCTTCATAAGGTTTCCATCAGCACAGAATACACTATTTTCCTCCTTGTGGAGATTGGCATGACCACTTTTCCTACCATGATGCTTGGTTTGTTGTTATACATGACAAAGTTCATGGTTATCCTCTTTATTTTCTTTTTTTCATACTTCATAGCTGGTAGACATAAAATTTTCATTCACTTAACTCCCAGTGCCAATCAATATCCTTTTGATAACACCTTTGCTATGGTCAGCTTAACGATCAGAGCATCGCAATGTAGGAAGTGCAAACTTTCTGCGTCTTGTGGAGTGAATAAAATATCCAGATGATCTAAAAATTTAGAATCGGATACTCCTACTGTTGCAACGTTAACCTCTCGGACGTGCTTTCTTGGAGCCTCCATAGTATCACCTCCACTAGCAAATCCTCACTCATTCCCTTTAGTTAATTAATATCTTATCATTAATTAGAGTATTTTATATTTTTATAATAATAAACTTATTCCTTGTATAAGTGTACCCAATTCATTCACATTTTAAAAAAGTTATTATCACTGTAAACTTGTAGACTTTTAAACTATACTGAAATTTACGAAATAATTTTTAATTTTTAATTTTTTTTTTACATTTTCATCCTCAAATTTATTTTTTGGTCACCATTAGTCCTTTTTTATATTATTTTTTTCCTTTCCATGTATTTTTTTTTCTTCTAATAAACGCACTTGTAATCACATGTTGGTTTTTTTAAGGCAAAATTGGTCATTTTTCATCTCTCTCCTCCACGTACACCTTCACTTGGAGCAGAGTGACTTTTCTTTCAGGTTGAATCATTAACCACCATGTCTAGAGCTTCAAGCTTTGAGGGGTAAAAATTAGACCCACAAATATTTCAGTTCTAAGATCCAATAAATAACACTTACGATCTCTAAATTTCTTCGAGATATCAGAGTTGGATTTCTGTCCCACTTGATCATGATTCATTTTTCGTCAATGTTGGTGATTGACTCTTTGCAGGTACACCCCCAAAAGTTTCTAAATCACAAAACAAAACAAAAATACAAAAAAAAAAAAAAAAAAAAAGATTTTAATTTGTGGTGTAACTTGTCTATTTGATTCCAATTTCTTTTTCAATATTTTTGTTCCCATTGATTAGATTTCAATAAATTTTTTCTTATGTGTCAAAGGGTTTAACGTTTTTTAACAAAATTTCCACTTTTTAACTTCTGTAAATGATTTTTTTCTTTTTCATTCTTTTGTTTTTTTTCATCACTTCTAGTAAGAAGAAAGTAAAAAGGGAATTTCTAAAATGGGTTATGTTAATTGTATTTTTTTTGGGTTGGATTGTTTTGGTAGAGCTAATTACTCTCTCCATCCATCAAAATCTCACAAAACACATTCCTCTGTTGAATCTTCAACCCTTCAACAATCAATTCCAGAATGTTACAAGCCATTTTCCTCACAAATATATAATATATAATTATCAAAACATTTGATCACAATATCTCACAAGCCCGTAATGGAAACGAGAAAAGCTCAGGTAGAGCTAAACGGAGTCGTAGAGCTCGTTGGTATTGACATCGTCGATATCCGTTATGTCGAAGTAGTTGTAGGAGGAGAACCAGTGGAAGATCTGATTGAAGAGCTTCACAACGGCGAAGCAGAGCTCCGATGGGAAAATTGCTTGGAGGGGGGATTGGCAGAAGGCCAGAATACCCAGAAGGGAAGCCAAACAGGGAATGAGGCTATTAGGATTGAGCTTGATGCCGAGAAATGGGTTTTTAGGTTTTTGCGATTTGTGTTCCAGGGGAGGATTGAGTTTGACGGCAGAAAGACAGTGTCGAAGAGAGAGAAATGACTATTTTTCCTTTCAAAATGCCAGCACGCATTGCAATGTGCGTTTAACATTAAAAAATGGACGGAATGAAAAAAGACCAACGGTGATAAAAAGTTAAAGATTGAATATACAAAGTGAACCTTAATTGCTTTTCTTCGATGCTACTGTAAAAGCAGAAAGATATTTTAGCGACACGATTTTCATTGTAGATTTTTATCGGGTTAAAAAAATGTCTGGATCGGTCCACTCGCTAAATAATTTCTGGGTCTATGATCCTGTTACGAGTATATCTTTTTTTTTTAACAAAAAAAAAATATACAAAGTGAAAAAAAAAAACATTTTATAAATGTCAGTATAATTTAAAAACTTAAAGTGATAATAACTTTCTAAAAAAAAAAAAGTGATAAATACCTATGTAGCTAGTAACGGCATTTTTTTATAATTATTAAAATTATTATACTGAAACAACAACATTTCTAAATTAGATAACTGTAAATAAAATAAAATTGTTTATAAATAAAGTAATATTAATCATAAACTAAGTAACATATTAATATTAAATTGTTAAAAATTTATTACTTTATTTACTATAATATTATTTTATTATAAATTTTGATAATATTATTTATGTTTATAGACAATATTTATTTAATTTATAAATAATATTATTTTATTTACAGATAATATTATTTTATTTATAATATTGATTGTTGCTACAGCTTTTTTAAATAATTATAATGTAGAAATTTCCCTCGCAATGGCAACTGGGAAAAGCCAGATTTTCTAATCCCATCTTAGTTTCTTTGAAAAATTTGCATCGCTGACTCAACTTCAGAAGATGCTTTAGACAAGAAAAAAAAGGCTTTTAACAAATTTTCTCTTTTATTGTCTAGAGTAATTTAACAAATTTGTCAAGTGTTTTCTTTTTAGATTGAATTAACTCTTCAAATGTTTTGTTATTTTGTATTGTTTTTAGTTTTTCGTAGCAAAATTGATATTCTAGGACATTATAATAATTAAAACAAAAAGCAATAAGCACATACAATAATAGTAAATAATAAAATATATGTAAATAAAATATAAAAGCTTTATAGGAAAATAAAAAATAAAATTTTAAACAATTAAAGCCCTGTAGAACAAGAATATAGAAGGCAGAACGTAAACAATCAAGTTTGGTAATGATTGTCTAACAGCCTAAATAATTAGTAAATCTAATTTATTTTAATTTATTTAAAAACAACTTAATAATGCAAACTAAACCTAATATTTTTATTTTTTATAAAAAGAGCTTAACCCAGTTGTTTAATAATTATATTTTATAATATAAAATAAAATAACAAAAACATTTTACATCTTCCATTCTCACATTAAAAGCAAAAGAAGAAAAACTCAAATATTCATCTTTTTTTTTTTGTAAAATTTTCATTTTTATCAAAATTTTATGATTTTTTAGTCAAAATGAAGCTTTTTGCTTTCTGTTTTTAAAAGTTTCATTGCATGTAATGATTCGTTTTTAGAAAATCTATTGAAGTTTTGCTCACTTTTTAAGCAAGGTAAAAACTCAAACTTTCATTTTGTTCTCTACACATTTAGAATATATTTTCATAGTTATTAAGGTATTTGTATTGGTTTTTTGAAGGATTTGAAATCTGAAACTTTATTTTTGTAAATGGATTAGAAAAATAAGAAATTTGATCTTTAAATATGTATTTTTGAATTTTTATATAAAAAAAGCTTAAATAATAAGTGTTTGATAAAATGTCTACGTGAGTGGCTTGAATAAATTTAGGGCTTTAATTTTTGTTTTAAATTGTTAAAATCTTGGGCTTATGACTTTACGTGGAAACTTAACATGCTAAATAATTCTCAAGAGTAAAGAAAAAAAAAACTTCAAGTTAGTGAAGACAATGAGCTGAATTTGAAAAGCTAGTTGAATTGTTTTGAAGGTTCAAGCTAAGGAAATTAACTTTACAAGATTTGGTTGGATGTAGGTGACAGTTTGGGTTTTGTTTTGGTTTTAAAACTGGAAAAATAGATTTTTGGTAAGTATAGATATGTTCATATGCTTTTTTGATGTTTTAAATGTTGCTTATTGCAGTATAAGTTTCAAATGAGAAATTGATGTTTTGGTCAAAAATGAAATCTAAAATTTTGTTGTGGGCTGGTAGCCTGTGGATAGATGTGTCGGTTTGAGATATCTATTGTTTTTTATTTTCTTTGAAATTTTGAAGGATAAACTAAACATGCTAAGGAAAATTCAGAAACAAATTTCATTGAAAAATGTTATGTATTTAATTTTATATGAATTTTTGAATTTACACTTTTACTGTAAAAAGTTTCAAACTGTAGCTAAAATTTCAAATTTATGAAGTCCAAAACTATATCAAATGAGTTTTTTTTTAGCTGAAATCTTGAGGAGAAATCCATTTATATGTCTAATTGTGTTCTGGAAATTTTTTACCTGTTTTTATTTTGTAATTTGTCCATAATCAAATTTTCTTTAAGGTCACCTCTATTTTGAAAACTGATTTCCAGATTTGCTGCATTGTGTTGAAAATAATTGATCTTATGTCATTCAATAGCACGTACTGTTCCCCATTGATTGATTAAGTGCTTGGTTGGATGTTCCTAATGTTTGATTGCTTTCTGCCATTGATCACTGCAAAATAATAAACACGTTAAGAGACCTCTATGAAATCTACTCTCTCAACCTGGCCTCATTCTCTTTAGGTCAAAATAATAATACGTATGTAAAATAGTGGCTCTCATCTCATATTTATAATACACACAAAATAATAATAATAATAATAATAATAATAATAAATATAATAATATTTATTTAAAATAGAGATGAGTCCAATTATATAAGACTTTACTGATACAGAGGTACTAAGTTTCTTTGGTCTAATAGGCGCACCAAAGAATTAAGAAAGAGAGATTTCAATGGGCTTCTTTATTTATTATTTAATCAATGTCTCCAATCCCATTATTGGAAACACAGAAGCCCAGTAAGTGAGTCCACCTGATTATGCCCAGTCCACATATAATTATTCTAATAATCTCCCACTTGGACGGCATAATCATCAATCATAATTTAATACTCACTTATCGCAAAATCTCAAACACCAATGATCATTTCAGTTGAGCATATAGTATACCGACAGGGTATAACAATACACATAACCTAGATCACAGAAATTCAATATCGGTAAATCTCAAACAATAACTATCACCATCTCAACCATGCATATAGTGTATCGACAGGATTCACAAATATACACAATCTAGGTGCCAGAGATTTACAATTGCACTAGTGGATCAACCAACACATATATCGAGATTAAACATCTCAATCAAAACATATCAAATAGAAAATAATGCATGTGCACATCGCATAAATATATCAAATAATGATCCACTTACATGCTCATATTGCTCAACAAGGCAATAATCAATAATCAACGACATGTTCTATAAGATAGACTACAATGCTCCCACTAATTCAATACAGCCTCAGTTGCTCAATACTCCCATGTAGGATATATGCTTCTAAAAAAACATTTGGATACAAACCTTTTGTCAGTGAGTCTGCCAACATGTCAGTAGTAAGCATGTATTCAACAGAGATAGTTCCCTCTGCCACTTAATCCTTTACTCTTTAATATTTTATTTTGATGAATTTGGCCCCAAATGTACATCTAACATTATTAGAAAAAGACACTGCTACAGTATTATCACAGTACATCTTTATTGGCCTTTGAATGGAGTCAACAACTCCCAAAGCATGTATAAAATTTCGCAACCAAATCGCATGACCAGTTGCCTCAAAACACGTCACATACTCTGCCTCCATAGTTAAGGACGCTGTTATACTCTGCTTGGAACTCTTCCAAGACACAGCTTCTCCTGCCATAATAAAAATATACCCAGTAGTGGATCTCATATCGTCCACACAACCATTATAATCAGCATCACAATAGCCAACTACATCAAGTGAGTTGGTGCGCCGATATGTCAACATGTAATCTTTAGTACCCTGAAGATATCTCAATACCATCTTGACTACTTGCCAATGCGCAAGATCGGGATCACTCAAGTACCTGCCAAGCACATCCACAATGTAAGCAATATCTGGTCGTGTGCAAACTTGAGCATACATCAAACTGCCAACTGCAGAAGAATATGGTTTCTTTCTCATCATTCTTTTTTTCACTTCCATCCTTGGAACATTGATCCTTAGATAATTTGTCACATTTTGATACTGAAGCCCTATTAGGAGAACTAGTAAGCCTATCAAACCTTTTCAAAACCCTATCAATATAGACTTTCTGAGACAACTGTAATACACCATTAGTCCTGTCTCGAAGAATCTTTATGCCTAAAACAAACGAAGTCTCTCCAAGATCCTTCATATCAAAATGGTTTGACAACATTTGTTTAGTCTCTATTAACATGTCAGAATGCAAGCAATATGTCATTAACATATAAAACCATGAATATATAACTACTCCCACTGACCCTTGAGTATATACATTGATCCACAATATTCTCCTTAAAACCATTCTTCGTAACCACTTCATCAAACTTGAGGTACCACTGTCTAGAAGCTTGCTTCAACCCATAAAATGATTTATTTAGCTTACAAACCATGTGTTCATTCTCAACCTTTTGGAAACCAACTGGTTGTATCATATAAACATATTCACATAAGTCTTCATTTAGAAAGGCAGTTCTGACATTCATCTGATGCAACTCCAAATCAAAATGAGCCACGATTGCCATTATGATTTTAAAAGAATCCTTTTTAGAAATTGGCGAGAAAGTTTCCTTAAAATCAATTCCCTCCTTCTGGCTATATCCTTTAGCTACAAGTCTGGCCTTATACATTTCTATTTGTCCATTGGAGTCACGCTTGGTTTTAAAAAACCATTTACAACCAATAGGTTTGCATCCCATTGGTAATTCAACCAAATCCCGAACCTTAGTTTGGGCCATGGATGCCATCTCATCATTCATTGCATCTAGCCAAAGACTTGATTGTGAACTGTCAATTGTTTCTTGATAAGTGATTGGGTCTGACTCGTTACTTATATCAAATTCATGTTCCTGCAAATAAACCACATAGTCATCAGGTATAGCAGCCTTACGAGCTCTTTGTGACCTTTTCAGAGGCACTTCTTCAACTTCAACAGCTATATCTTGATTATCATGTTCATCTTCCATAGGTTCATCTTGATTGACTATTGGTTCCTCATTTGTCTGATTATCATCAACAGGAATATAAACATCTGAAACTAGAATATACACATTTTCTTCTCTAAATTCAAGCTCTCTTGGTGCTTGAGTAGTATCAATACCAGTTTCATCCTCGAAGTACACTGCCCTGTCTGATTCAACAACTCTGGTAGTGTGAAATGGGCAATAAAATCTGGAACCTCTAGATCCTGAACAATATCCAATAAAATAACCACTAATTATTTTATGATCTAATTTCTTTATCTGCGGATTATAAAGTCTTACATCAGCCTTATAACCCCACACACGAAAATGATTCAAACTTGGTTTCTTTCCTGACCACAGTTCATATGGAGTCTTCGGAACAGACTTACTTGGCACTTGATTCAAAATATATGCTGCAGCTTTCAAAGCTTCACCCCACAAAAAATCTAGCAAATTAGAATTTGCTATCATACACCGCACCATATCCAAAAGCGTGCGATTTCTTCTTTCAGCAATACCATTTTGTTGAGGAGTGCTAGGCATTGTATATTGTGCATCAATTCCACATTCCTGCAAAAACCTCGCAAATGGACTAGGAATCCTACCAGTCTCATCATACTTTCCATAATATTCTCCACCTCTGTCAAATCTGACAGCTTTTATCTTCTTATTTTTCTGAAGTTCCATCTTGGCTTTAAAGTCCTTAAAGGCACTCAAAGAATGTGATTTTTCATATACAAGCTCAATATCCTTAACGAGAAAAATCATCAATAAATGTAATAAAATATATGTAACCTCCTAAAGCAGATGGAGTAAAAGGACCACAAATATCTGTATGTATCAAATCCAAAACACTATCACATCTTCCAATCTTACTATTTCTAACATTTGCAGTTAATTTTTCTTTAAGACATTCAATGCAAGCTGAAAAATCTGAAAAATCAACATTGGAAAGAATATTATCCTTTACTTACCTTTCCAATCTCTGTCTAGAAATGTGACCAAGGCGTTTGTGCCACAACATAGAAGAACATTCATCTATTCTAGCACGCTTAGGAGCAACAGTAGGAGCAACAATAGCATTAATGCAGGAATCAACAAAAGCCATATCAAATAAGTCAAGTTTATATAAATTTTCATATAAAATACCATGTCCAATCAAAGTTTTTCCTTTATATGAAATAACATTTCCATCACAAAAATAAAAACCATAATCAACGTTGTCCAAAACTGAAACAGAAATTAAATTTCTCCTAATTGAAGGTATGTAAGAAACATTATTCAACTCCAAAAAAATGTCCAGTAGCTAATTTCAACTTGACTACTCCTAAAACATTAACTCTAACTCTTGAGCTATCTCCAATGTAAACATACTGCTCAAGATGGGTTGGTTTCCTTTGGCTTGTCAGTTCCTTTCTTCTCTTGCTGAATCTTGAATTTCCAACAATTTACTTTCTTGTGTCCATGTTTGTAGCAAAAACTGCACTTTCCATCAAAAAATTCTTTCTTTCCACCTCTGTTAGAAAAGTTATCTTTATAGAAATTTGGATTGGTACCTAAAAAATTCATCTTAAAGGGCTTAAAACATTGTGTCTTCCTAGGGAAAGTCTTAAAATGTTTATCTCATTTTCTAGTAACCATGGTCACAGACCTTGACCTATTTCTGTTGATGTCATCATTTTCTTTGACCAATATCGCAGTCATTTCATCCAAAGACCACTCAACCTTTTGAGTGTTATAACTTGATTTGATAGAATCAAATTGGTAAGGAAGACTCTTCATAATGCACCAAGTCAGATAATCCTCACCAAGATCAGTCTTGATGGACTTGAGCTTTTGATAGTATGATAAAAGCTTCAAAATATGTTCCCTTACTCCACTAACCCCATCATACATCGTCGAGTTCAATAAATTCAAATAGTGATGCTTGTCATTTTTATCAAACTTTGTAAACTTTTTACCAATTTCCTCAAAAAGTCTCTTGGCATTGTCAACTTTGGGAATGCTAGCAAAAATAGAATCCTCCACATAATACTCTAGTAACATCATACAACAGTTGTTTAAGTATTCCAAATTCTCATACAACTGTCTAGCCTCATGAGTTGTCACATCAGTTGGTTTCTCTGGTGGAT
Organism: Ochetophila trinervis; assembly: GCA_003254975.1. Lineage (NCBI taxonomy): Eukaryota > Viridiplantae > Streptophyta > Magnoliopsida > Rosales > Rhamnaceae > Ochetophila > Ochetophila trinervis. Next base: position 21,448 of record QANX01003273.1, read on the forward strand.
CAATCTTCAAAGCCAAGTCCAGCTTCATTATTGTCAGATTCAACAATAGAGTCTTTTTCCAAATATTAAAATTAGTCTCATTCAAAACCATCATAGCAATCATAGGCTGAGTATTTCCTGGAATGTTCACAATTGTGAAAATAGCAAATATTAATAACATGCATATCACAATGCACCTGCTCATTTTCCCGTCTCCATCAAATATATATCAACATTTAAATCGCTAGGGTTTCTTAGAGCACACAAGAATAGAACCCATACACGAATAAGCACAATTTATCAAATACCACAACTAAATAAATTGAACTAGTTACCGACAGGGTAAACAAGAACCTGCAGATCATGGCATTTAATCAACTTCCTCACTAATCTAAGCATCCTACCAAGTAATTAAGCCACCGACAGGATTGTCTAACTAACCATATGGACCTTAGTATTATAATTGGGAGAAAAACAAAATAAATAAATTGACAATTTCATGATATAGGTAAATTAAGTCTTACGATAGGCAAGTACTTAAAATCCTAAACCACTATGTCCATTTCATATTGACAATTTCATAGATTAGACATGTCAAAACTTTACGACATGCAAAGATTTGAATATTCTGCACTACTATATCATGTTTAACATAAAATCATTACCAAAATAAAATAAAATAAATAAATGAAATTCTGTTTTTTTTTTCACTGATGTCAGCATGACGTCACCCATACGGCATGCTGTACGGTCAAACAGAACCAAACAACATGCCATTCACTTCATCTGCCTCACCTGGTTTCTGTAACTGGGTCGGGTTCTCAGGTTGCGCCCCTTGTAGTAATCAGCCTGAAAAATGCTCTTCCGGCCACGGTTTTCATCGCCGATTACTAGGTTTTACTCACAGATCACGTTCTGGTTGCTTTCCAACATCAATTCAGCCAATAATCGCCCAAAAATTAAAGTACCATAAAATATACATAAATATCCAAAAATTCAAGAAGAAAAAGAAAAAACAATGCCAGATCGTGATTTACATGCTTTAGGCAAAATTCAACCAATATAAGGCACAAAGAAACATCATAGAACAAAACCCAATATGCAATTTCAATTTTAAAACAGAATATCAACACAGATCGGAAAGAAAATATAAATAGTATAAACCATAAATATTCAATAATGTATTGAGCAATATACAGATCAAATTAATTCAATTTTAAACCATCAATCTAATCCTAAAACATCAGTAAACAACCAGCAACGATAAGATTTAATCAAAATGTTCAATCAACAAATATCAATTATTACACTCACAATCGATTTTAACAAACCAAAAATAAAATAGAAAAACATATATGTACGGCTAATGAATATACATGAACAAGCTCTGATACCATTGTTGAAAATAATTGATCTCATGTCATTCAATAGCACGTACCGTTCACCATTGATTGATTAAGTGCTTAGTTGGATGTTTCTGATGTTTGATTGCTTTCTGTCATTGATCACTGTAAAATAATAAACACGTTAAGAGACTTCTATGAAATCTGCTCTCTCAACCTAGCCTCATTCTCTTTAGGTCAAAATAATAATACGTATGTAAAATAGTGGCTATCATCTCATATTTATAATCCACACAAAATAATAATAATAATAATAATAATAATAATAATAATAATAATAATAATAAATATAATAATATTTATTTAAAATAGAAATGAGTCCAATTATATAAAACTTTACTGATATAGAGGTACTAGGTTCATTTGGTCTAATAGGCCCACCAAAAAATTAAGAGAAAGAGATTTCAATGGGCCTTTTTATTTATTATTAATCAATGTCTCCAATCCCATTATTGAAAACACAGAAGCCCAGTAAGTGAGTCCACCTGATTATGCCCAGTCCACATATAATTATTCTAACACATTGAACCAAAAATCCAAGTAGGTCTATTTATTTAACTCTTTTGAATAGTAAAACTTTTACATAGGTACTATTATATGTTTTCTTTCATTCAGAAAAGTTTCATTTATAACCTTATATTCTTTGGTATTGAAATAAATAAATAAATAAAAAATCATTTAATTGTAGAAAAAGCTGTATTTAATTATAGAAAAATCTGATTTAGTGTTCTACTTGTTACACATCAAATGTGAATTAAATTAGTTTGTGTTACTTGTTTGACTTGAAACTTTTACCACACATTGATCTACATGTCTATTATCATAGTAAAAAATTTAAGTGATTTTAATGATGTTTAATTGATAAAAAAAAAGTTATACTTCAAAAACAATATTTCTCATTGGTGTTAAATTTGAGATGATTTATGACATTTTTTGTTAATGCTTTTACTATTTGAAGTATGTTATATATCGGATGATGTTTTGTTATGAGAAATAACTATGTCAATGGTTTTGAGTATAAATTGGTACATTGAGTACACTTTTGAAAATACAATGAACTTTATATGAACTTGGTTAAACTTTTATATGTGAAAAATCGAATGGAAATAAGAAGGTGCCCGAAGCCTTTGGGTTGAAAGTTCCTAGATACCACAGTAAAGTAAAGAGAGGGTGATCACTACACTTAGGTAAGGAGCCCCAAAATCCAAAGGCTGCGGGTGATGATCCATGGAAGAATGCCTAAAAAGTATGTGGTTGACACATTAAATATTTTAATATGAAGTGAAATTGATGCTCCGACAAATATGTTTTATAATTGTTTCTAGTTATTTCTTAGAGTTTATATCATTGGTTTGCAAAGATTTTGCAATTGTTTCTTTTATGCTTATTACATATTTGATATTCAATTTTATTGGTAAACTAAATTGGTTATATTTTTGTAAAAGAAAGAAAAAAAACCAAATTGTTATCTAGTAGGCTTGTAGCTTACACCTATTTTTCAAAACTTGGTGAAGAAAGCAAGGAAAAAAAATGGCTTAGATATTTTCGAAGCATCACTAGAGAGCTTCATTGCTAATTTTCGCATTTTGGAGCTTAGTTAATATTTTTTTTTTTGGTTTTTTGTTTTGTTTTTTTTTTCTTTGTTGAGTTATGTCTACCTCTCTTTTAATTAATGTTATTAAGCTCAAGTTAGCCACTTTAAGTTTTATTTTAGAATATTAGAGATAACTATTTTGTATGTGGCTTATTTTTTGGATTTTTAATTTGGACTTAAAGTTTAAAAGTGCTTGTTTATTGTCTTTTGTAGTAATTATGATTACACAAGTTGGATGTATTAATCACTTTTGTTAATTTTTAATATTTATATTAGGTTATTGCCATCCATGTTAGTGTTGAGGTGTTACACCCTGTCTTCTTGCTTAGCAAAAATAATAAGAAAATAACTTTGAAACTTCACTTGAATGATATTTTTTCCACTACGCCACAAATGTAGATCCACAACACTAAATGTGCGACATAGAATAAAAATTGCGTGAAAAAAATTAATTTCCGACACAAAATTATGGCATCACCATTATTGTAACAAAACGATGATGCAACATCGTCGCTAAATTGTTTCGCCAATGGCGCCAAATAAATTCAGTGACATGCATTCAACAACTGTTGCAAAAAATATGTGGGCCAAATACATTCAACGACACATATTCTGCATATGTTGCGAAAAATCTGCGTGACACAAAGACTTAACATGTTGATGTCGAACTCCAAGATTAAAGAATCCAAAACCCCAAAAAACACAAGAAATATTGAATAATAATTGGAAATAAGAATCCGCCCTACCAAACCCTTAGATAACTTGTATCTAAACACGTGGATTAGAAGGCTAGGGAAAGAGAAGAACAATCGCCACAAAGTATTTCTACTTTGATAAGAGAATTCAACTCCTAATGCAATAACAAAAAGAAATTGATTCCTCATCTTGCAAGAACACTCCTGGAAGCAATAAGAAAATAAATTCTTTCAATTGATTAAAATCTCAAATATATATATATATATATATATCCCTTACAAAAGAATTGATCCCCCTTTATATAAGAATTAGGGTTAGATCAAGAATCAATCTAAACCATTAAATATTAAAAAAGTAATCCTAAAGCTGAAAACTAACCCTAAATAAATAAAATATGAAAATAGCAAATATTACAAAACTGCCATTATAATCCGAAAATAGCTAAATTATGAAACTGTCATTATAATCCAAAAATAGCTAAAATTATGAAATTGCCATTATAATATGCTTATTTTTAAAATGACGCCGTTTCGTCTCCGCAACTCCCGAGCATCATTACCACATTCATCCCTTGCTTAGACATCATGCTTAAATTATCATTAGCATGCGGAAAAGTGTTCAAACCATTTGGAAACTTGAATCGATCTTCATCCATAATTCTCTTCACAAGTCCAAGCATTCCCTCTTTGATCTTCTTAGCTCGAGAACGCGTCACTGGTCCACTTGGCAACGTAATGTCCTTATCATGAACATCCATGCTAGAAGAGCGATTGATGCCCACATCACATGAAACTCAATAATTAGGCGCAAAACGTAATTAGAGACACCAAAAATACATTTTGAGGCAAAAACCATTCGCGGCACAATAATATAAAGTGTCGCTAAATAATTAGGCGCGAAACATAATTTGTGAAAACAGACAAAATAGGTGTCCCTAATAATGGGCAAAAGACAACACCTGCGTCGCTAATGAGGTCCAATTAGTGGCACATGCATTTTATGTCGCTAATTTAGAAAAAAGCAATGCAGGTGTCACAAATAATAGGTAAAAGGCAACACCTGCGTTGCTAATGAGTGAAAATTAGCGACACATAAAGTTTGTATCGATAATTTAGAAAAATGAGACACAAGTGTTGCCGATGAAGGTTAAAAGGTGACACCGACATCGCTAATGAGGGAAAATTAGCAACACATGCAGTTTGTGTATCGCTAATGTAGACAAACATGATATCTCGGTATTTAATTCACACATACTAAAAATTAATTCGCACCTATTATAATTTTCAAAATAATTATTTTCAATTTTTAAATTAATTTAGCTTACTAAATGAATAATTTAAGTTAGTTTAAAAAATTAATAATTAAAATT
>QANX01003274.1:0-48063 GCA_003254975.1 Ochetophila trinervis
TTTGGGGTTTCGGATTCTTTAATCTTGGGGTTCCGCATCACAGCACTTATTTAAAACATATGTACATATTACATTTTCTAGTGATTAAATTATCACCCAAAATTCAGTTATTTTATTTATTTTTATTTTTATTTTTTACCTTGGAAAATCCAGCTATTTTAACTCGGGCAAAACCCTATTCCTTTTTCAAGTAAAATAACAAAAATAACATCTTTATGAAATATGAAGTATACATATGCTGATTTTATTTTATTATTTTTGTAGATGATAACTAGTATTTGTACAGCTTTTTATTAGTAAACAGCTATCAAAATGCACATTATAAAAATTTAAAGCTAAACATTGTAATAAAATTAAATTGGTAATTGATTTTCAACTTATTTAATCTTTTAACTTTTAGTTATTTCGTACAACATTTATTCTCAAAAATAATACAAATTAATAATTACTGGTTATATCTTTTATAAAAAAAATGAAAATGAAAATTATTGGTCCCCTACATTAAAAAATCATAGCACCCACCTCTATTATTTTAACTATTTATTACTATCTACCTTAATTAATCTCAAACTCTACTCGAATTAAAATAATAAATGAAAATTTTATTTTCACAATATATGCGTATACGAATAAAATTGAAGAAAGTGAGAAAAAAAAATGAAAAAAAATCCCCAATTAAAGGATGAACATGAACGTTTCCTGTCAATTACAGAAGATGAAACTTATTATCTCAACAAATAAATAAATGGAAAGTTTTACCAATAAATTAATGAAAAAGATAAAACTTATCAAAATACTTTAAAAAATAAAAATAAAGAAAAAGATAATGATAATGTAATGAGAAAGGGTCAAAGGACAGTCCATAAAGTCTAAAGCCTCCAAATAAATCCAGTCTTCTTCAAACGCAAAAGCTCTTTTTTTGGGTTTAAATTTGTAAATATTCTCGCCTATCCTTTTCCCACCACCTCTCTTTCCTTATAAACACCACCAAAACCCACTATTTCTTCTCCATTCTGAAAAAGACTCCCGGAAAATAAAACCCCTTTTCGTTTTATTTCCAACAAAGCAAACAGTACCTTTTCCCAGAAAATACTACTTCAGTTAGAAGAACCAGGAAAAAAAAAAGATCTTTTACAATTCCGTTTCCAATCCCACTACTCTCTAGCCCTAATTTTTTTCCGTTTCTCAAGAAGCGGAAAAAAGAGAAAAATAACATAATTAGGGTTTTTCAAATTGGCCAATGTCACAGCTGAAGACGCTTTCACACGTTGATAGCGTGCCATCGACGCCGGGAAAGTTCAAGCCAGACAAATCCACGCCGTATGTTCACCGTTTCCGATTCTACACCTCTCTTTCCAAACTAACCCTTTGGTCTTCTTTTTTCCTCGCCTTCATAATTTTCTGTTTCTTTTTCTCTGCTTCTTCTCCTCCTCCTCCGTCTCGTCGATCCCTCGGTGATTCCTGGGGTGGCCGTCACTGGGAACGGCGAGTTAGCCGCTCGGCTCGCAAGCGCACTAGCTCTGGCTTAACAGTGCTTGTAACCGGCGCTGCTGGGTTCGTCGGAACCCATGTCTCCGTCGCGCTGAAGCGGCGCGGCGATGGCGTCCTTGGGCTTGACAATTTCAATCGCTACTACGATCCTGGTCTAAAACGCGCTCGCCAAAAGCTTTTAGAGCGTTCTGGGGTTTTCGTCGTTGAAGGAGATATCAACGACTCGTCGCTTCTCAAGAAGCTTTTCGAGGTCGTTGCGTTTTCCCATGTAATGCACCTTGCAGCGCAGGCCGGTGTGCGTTTCGCAATGCAGAATCCGGGTTCCTATGTGCACAGCAACATTGCTGGGTTTGTGAACCTTCTTGAAGTTTGCAAGTCAGCAGATCCGCAGCCGTCGATCGTCTGGGCATCGTCGAGTTCGGTATATGGGCTTAATTCTAAAGTACCCTTTTCGGAGAAAGATCGGACCGATCAACCTGCAAGTCTTTACGCGGCGACGAAGAAGGCTGGTGAAGAAATTGCTCATACTTATAACCATATTTATGGGCTTTCGATTACTGGGTTGCGGTTTTTCACAGTATATGGACCTTGGGGTCGCCCGGATATGGCTTATTACTTCTTCACAAAGGATATTCTAAAGGGGAAACCGATTACTGTCTTTGAAGCTCCTAATCATGGAACAGTTGCTAGAGACTTTACCTATATTGATGATATTGTGAAAGGGTGCTTAGCGGCTCTTGATACAGCGAAGAAAAGCACTGGGAGTGGTGGGAAGAAGAAAGGTCCTGCCCAATTGAGAGTTTTCAATTTGGGTAATACTTCACCGATACCAGTTGGTCAGCTCGTAAGCATATTGGAGAAACTTTTGAAGGTGAAGGCTAAGAGGAAAGTTTTGCCAATGCCTAGGAATGGCGATGTGAAATTTACTCATGCAAATATAAGTTTAGCATACAGAGAGCTTGGATATAAGCCTACGACTGATTTGGAAACTGGGCTCAAGAAGTTTGTTCGTTGGTATTTGAGTTATCATTCAGGTTCGAAGAAGAAGAGTTCCTGGTGAATTTCCTTAAAACCCAATGTTGTGCTTGGGTTCATTGTAATTGATCTTGTCCCATATCTTGTTTCATTTTGTCTATCTTTGATTAAACGCTTTATCAAATTGATACTGTCATACAAGGATATGAATGATGTCCTTCTGTGGTTAGTGCTACTGGTTGAGGAGGGCATTTCATTGCAGGGATTACCTTATTTGTAGAGGGTTCTCCATTGTTTTTGCACATGTTGCTGTTTTTAGGATGTTTCTTGTTTAGGCGATGTACAGTCCATGACTTGATAGACCACAAAGATTTGCTGGTCGGTGGACCAATTTTTATCTGGAAAGTCATTTCAATAAATAGAATTTAACACAACGGGCTTCTAGGGTGTTGTTTCTTAATGTGGCTGGTTTTTAATTTTTTTTTTTTCTCTATCTAATTTTATGTAATTTGCTAATGTCAGGTACAAAAGTAAACTATAAAGTTCAGGATGAAAAATAACATATAAACATCAGATTTAACATAACTTTAAATTTTGTTAGATGTTGGTCTTTGATTTTCTTCTCTTCTTCTCTTTTTTTTTTTGTTGGCTTCAAATTTATAGGTCTTTAAGATGTCTAATAAAAAACCATGATACCAAACTGCATAGTTGTTTATCTATTATACTGTGTTGTTTGGCATTTATTTCTCTTTTATATATTTGCATTGACTCAGTTGATGTTGGCCAACGGAAGGGCATTGCTCCGGCACTTTTATTCTCGCTTTTGCGTTCTTGCTTACTAGTTTCCCATTGAGATAGTTGAACAAGAATTGCCCTCTTGACTAGGTTTGAGAACATGTAGTTCATAGCATGTGCAGCTGTTTGTGTCATTTCTGGTTTTGTAAAGCTGATCATGGATTGGCAAACTAGCAAAGATGTTTTTCTATTAAAAAAAAGAAAAAGAAAAAATAAACTCCTTGTTAGTTTATGTTTTTGTTTTTGAATCCATGGTTAGTTAATCTTTTTTGTTGTAGTACTTTATATTCACTCTACTCTGGGGTTTCCTTAATAGCTGTTATTGGAGAAACATATTGTGCAGATGGCTCTAACAGGTTTTGGACGAGTTCTCTGTTTAATATGTTTGTGTATAAAATATATACATTTTGCGATTTCCTAGCCATATTTTTACCCAAATAATTTCCTTGTCATTGCTCAGTTTGTTTTATGTCTTTGGCTGCTCTATCTTGGTCATCTAACGTTGTAATTTTGGTCAAATTTGCAACATGAATAAGGCTGGCCTTAGGTAGCCAAATTAGCAATGCAAGAGTTTTTTTTTCTCTTGATGATAGATAGTGCTTTCTTTTGCTAAACAGAGGTGAAGAAAAAAATAGTTTTTTTCTTTTGGATAAATGAAGAAAAAGAGAGGTTAGTTACATTCATTCCCCAAATTTTTACTGCTTCCCAATGGAGACACTAAACTTTCTAAACTATGTCGAACTTAGATCCAAGTTCTCCTTTTGACTACAATAGGGAAAAAAGGATATCTTCTTCCATAATAGCATCGAACCCTCTCATTTAACCAGTTCAAAGTGCAGATGCTATGGAGGAATTGCGTCTCATTAACAAGGATGATTGCCTCGCAATTTTGCCCCTCCATATTGCTGAAAACTATCCATGATCCCCTAAGTGGTGGAATCGAGAACTCTTGTCTCTGCCATGTGCATGATACCTGAAAGCGACAATGTCTTCCCCCTTTCTTCTCATTTTCTTTAGAATTCTTGGTCTATTCATCTTTTCTTTAACAGGAAAATAATTGGATGATTTAATTAATGGATTTAGAGGTTGTTGAACTTCTAAATTCTGTTAAATTGTTTGGGCTATTTTATACTCGGAAATGATTTTATAAAAGAGGAAACCGATTGCTGTTGATATGCTCAATAGGAGTTCGCAGGATCATTTTCATCAAATCCAGTATAAGATAACCATTTTCCATGACTGTTGACGATTTATCTTTTACAGATTAAGTAATATATATATATATATATATATATATATATATATATTTCCTTGGTTTAGACACACAGAGAGAGGCTTTCTTGCAATGCTCCGCAGGTTTATACCATCTTTATCATCAATATGTTTTTTCTATTGTACATCTTCATAAACTTTCATAAATTGCCCTGTTACAATGTCGAGGTTCTTGATAGATAGATTCTTGGAAATTGCCTTGAAATCTTTACCCAAGTTTTAGGTTGACTATTGAGTCTGACTGGTATATTTTCTTTATCTTATTCCGAACGATTTTCATAATTTTCGTTTTTTAATAAAATAATGGTATGATAATTTTATTTTTTGGTCAATTATGATAAAGTTAAATTGATAATGCATTCATTTGGCAACGGTATCTCAAATTTGAAAATTGAAAATAGTGGAACTTGTGTGATAGGCTTTCAAAATCTTAGTGGAAAAAAAGATATATTAATTAATTTTTCGGTAAGCAGCAATAATTAAAAAATAAAACATAATTTAAAAACGTGAAACGTAAAAGGAATATTTGTTACCTACCTTCATTGCCTTCTTGCAATCTCCGCATTATTATATTGGGCTGAGCCCCACATATTGAGCTGGTTTGGTTTTTGATCTAATTGTTGCGATGCTGGTTTAATCTGAAGTGAACTAATGGAATTCAGCTATTTACCAACTACCATCAACATTACATCAAACGCCTTTAATTAATTCCATATATATATTTTTATTTTTTTTAATTATTTCCATATCAAACTTATCAGCTATTGAAAATTATATCTTTTTTTTTTTGAAAACATTGAAAAATAAAATTAAATCTTAACCAATAAATAAATGTAATAAAATATTAAAAGATTGAAAATAAAAGAGCTAGTCAGCTAGATGCATTTTTCAGAATAGGTTTCAATTATATAATTATGACTTTAAACTGATAAAACTTATGTTTAAATGCGTCTAAGTAATAATTTTTCAAAAATATGGAGTCTAATAAAGACAAAACGACCTAAATAAAATTTCCCGTATATAACATTAAATTTTAACTCATTGTTTGAAATCATAAACAAAAGGTTTACATTTATCATCACTTTTTAAAAAATAAGTTGATTTTCTTTCTACATAATCTTGATATTTAGTGCCTTTTATTTTAGCTTATTTATAATGTTATCTTTTATGATATTTATTTTTATTAAATGTTGCTATAATACTTTTTATTCTGACTTCTAAAAAAAATTTTTTTTTCTCATATATCTTTCACCTACAATATCTATAACACTTACAGAAAAAAAAAAAAAAAATGGAGCGAGCAAGGATATAATTGCCTTTCTATAAAATTTTCAAAACTTTTTAGAGAGAAAAAATGATAACGAAAGAGTGAAGAAGAGAAAATTGTCACTCTTTATATGTTATGAATGTTTTTTTTTTTTTTTTGATGAAATTATATGTTATGAATGTTGCATGTGAAAGGCCTGTAGAAAGAAAATAACTTTTTTTTACGAATATTAATAAAGTAAAAAATACTGTAGTAATATTTAACATAAATAAAAAGTAAGATCGTCAAATTTAAAATTATAGAATAAATAGTTACACATCTCAAATATTTTTGGGTAAAAATGTAAATAAATATTTTTTTCTCCCAAAATAAATCCTGTTAGACCATTTTCAATATTTTTTTTTTCCGTTAGAGTGATGGAAGAAATATAATAAGTTTTTCTATTAATGTGGTACAATATCTATTTAATAGACAATGTCTATTTAAAAGTTATCTACAATGATTTTGTTCAAAACAAACTAAAAATGATTTAAAAGTTAATCAAAATAAATATAATTAATGAATTAGACTGTCTAACAGACTTTATAAAAAATAATTTTTTAAATATTTTTTATTTTTTTATGTCACATCAATTTAACAAACTATTTAAAAATTATTATTAAATAATATTTTTAAATTAATTTATTTATTTATGTTGCGGCAATATTTTTTAAAAAATATAAAGAGTTGTTAAAAATGCTGGTGCTGAACGAAGAATGCGTCTAAAATGCGCCTGCAGGGTGCATAGAATAATCATGCGCTAAAACATAACGCTGACGGGCAGTTGAAGTGCTTCTCCGTTAATTGACTGTCAACCAATGAGAGGAGGGACCCAGCCACGTGGTCTCGCTCATCATCTCGTCAATCTCGAATTAAAATTCATGACATTTTTTGTTTTCGTTTCTATTAATTTTTTTTTTTTTTCAATTTTTGGAAACAACAGCTTGTATTGGACGAACATACAGAGAGAGAGAGAACGCGAGAGAGATCCATCAAAATTCCCGTATGGGAGGTCTCTGGGCTTAGAAATCCAGCAATGAAAGGCGTCTTCTCGGCGCCCGGAGATTACATCTACTTCAAGTCTCAAGTCCCTCTTCATAAGATTCCTGTATGCTTCTTTATCTTTGCTTTTTCTCAAATTCCCTTTTTCTGATTCTCAGCCTCAGGTTTTTGTGTTTTAAAATCATGGGTTTCTCTCATTATCTTCATTTTGTTATTGGGTTTTGTTTTGTTTTGGATGTACTTCCTGTTTCTGCAGTTGACTATCAGGTAGTTCACGAGCATATCATTGTAATTCGTGATCGTTTTAAAGTGTGGTTGTGTTTTCTTTTGTTTGTAGTTTTAATTTTTTTTTTTTAGTTCACAGTTCTTTCTGGGTATGTCATTATTTCAGATGTACAGATATTTTCTTTTAAACCTCAATTCCGTAAACTTTGGACCTGCATAAGTATGATTTCTACTCCTTGCCTCATATTATTAATGGAGACACCTTCTTTTACTTATATCTCTTAACATGATAAGGTTATCGAGTTTAGAGCAGCTTTGGGCGGTAATTAAACTTTTACTTCCAGCTATCATATTTCCCTGTGAACTGGGTGGACATTCTATTAAGAACAAACTTATTAAAGTTTTGATTCCGTGAAGTGCAGAAGTGGTTATGTGGAACACAAGTGAATTTTAGCACGTTACTAGTATAAATACTTCTAATTTTGAATCCTATGGTTCTTGGCTGTGTCATGAATTTTTTTTACCTTTGGTTGGTTGATTCTTTTTCTTACATGCTCAGATTGGCTTTACATGTCAACTTTGAGGAAGATAATATGATTGACAAATGTTTATGATGTATTTGTTGGAAATTTTCTTTGTTTTCTTGCAGATTGGCACAAAGCAGTGGCGATATTATGATTTTGGTCCAAAAGCCGTACCTCCACTTATTTGTCTTCCTGGAACTGCAGGAACAGCGGATGTCTACTACAAGCAGATCATGTCATTGTCCATGAAGGTAGTATTTCCCATTTTGTGGTGATTTTGTTATACTTGTTACCTAAGTAGTGTCAAAGCAGGTTAATTCTCCTTATTATTTTATTTTACATTCTTTACTTAGTTGGAGATATTTACAATATGGTTTAAAGTTTAAATGGTCTGCAGCGTGGGAAATATTTGTATTTGTGTAGGTGTTCCTCAAGAAATCACCAATTATTTATTTTTATTTTTGAATTGTTGTCTTGGACTTGAAATTTTGGTACTGAGCATATCCTTTAAAAGCAATATAATATTTTATGGGATTTTGATTTTCCAAATTTAACTAGTGGCACTTCCCATTTTAGTAAAACCTGCTTCATGGGGCAGTTTCGTTGGGGCAGAGTTATCACCACCGTTGATTATATAATGTTGACATTTAAAAAACAATCATGGTATCATTTTTCTAGGTTTTGACATAGTGAAATCAAATGTCTATCTTAGTTATGGCCATATGGGCACTCTATAACGACTATGTTTAGCCTGTAATGCCTGGTTGATTTTTGCGATTAATGAGATGCTATAATGTAGCGAATAATAGTAATTTGGTGTTCTTTTTTTTAGTGCCTGCATAATTGATAAAATTTCTGGAACAACTATTATGCAGCTGGTAAATTAATATAACATAGTTGAAACCTATTTTCTTCTTTCATATGCACAGGGTTACCGGGTGATCTCTGTTGACATTCCACGGGTGTGGACTCACCATGAGTGGATTCAAGCATTTGAAAAGTTTTTGGATGCTATAGATGTTCATCATGTAAGTGATTTATATCGGTCTGATAATTATGTTGGAAAACTCTATCTTCCTGTTTTGATAGTAAGGTTTGAAACTTCTAATTATTATTATTATTATTATTTTGGGTCAGTGAAACTTATAAACTAATGTTCATCTAATAAAGTCAAGAGACTCAAGACCTTTAGCCTCAGTTATAAAATAATTTCCAAGTAGCTTGTGAATAGATAGTTTTTGGGTTTCAAAATTAATAACCATTCAATACCTGGTATCTAGGCCAACTACAATTTTATGCGCATAATATAATGATACAACAAGCTCTGTTCAACACTTTGGTTATTTTGGACAAATTAAAATTGGACACAATCCACTCAATGTGATTGCTCAAGGATAATAATACATCCAGTTTTGTGCATTGCTTGTATCCAATTTGGAATGGAATGCAAGTCTTTGTGACATAATGAATCCATCAGGCAAAGTACTATTCTGAATCTGTGTAGTGGATGTCAATTAACTCCTTGCATATGATTAACATATTTAAATGGATTGTGCAATGTCGCCATAGATTTTTGTAAGGGAAAGTCCATGACATAGTTTCGGTTGGCTTCTCGAACAGGGTGTTCTGTGAACTTCAAGCTGCCTGTTCAATTCTATATATTTAAAACTACTGTGTGAAGATATTTAACTGTTTATATTCCTTTCATAAGTGTGCAAACATCACTTACCTATAACTTAAAGTAATTTTCAAGTACATTGTTTGATTTCTTTTGAACAGATACATCTTTATGGTACATCCCTTGGGGGCTTCTTAGCTCAACTTTTTGCTCAGCATCGTCCAAGGCGGGTTCGATCATTGGTACTCTCAAACTCATTTTTGGAGACACACAGTTTCTCAACTGCAATGCCATGGGCTCCGATGTATGTTTGCATTTCGTAAGAAGAATATAAACTGATTAATCAAATTGATTTAAGTTTGAACGTTAGTAGATCAAAATTTTTTTGCAATTAATCTGTACGAGGAGTTCAAAAGTATCCAATAGATGATAAATGGTTTTCTGAGTTATCAATAAAACAGGTTGCTGATTAAGCTAGTTATTTCTTATGTGCCATTTGTTAATGCAGATGGGTTCTTTTCCCAAAAACACCCACATAATTGTGCAAAGTTTGCTTTTTTCGAGTGTTTTTTTAGTGAGAGTTTATTAGGCATTTAAGTTAACTATAAAGTTAAGGGAAGGAAAAAAAGAAAAAACACATGCACACTAAACTGAGCACAATTTCATTTTTTTTTTCCTCCTTCAAGTTGTAGTTGTTTAAGATGTCTAATAAACTATAACTACCACTTGATAGTTGAGATAAACAAAATATAAACAATAAGGTTTGGAAAAAAAAATATCTAAAAACTAATCACGTTACCAAATGACACCTTATTTTTCCCAAGTGTGTTTTTTACTACTTTTTTTTTACATCTCTTGACCTAGCAAGGATTTGTAGTGGTCTTAGATAGTCCTTGCTATCGTTTGGTTAGCATTTGGAAGTTTTTTTCTTATCTTGGAGTAATGTAGGTTTTTTGATTCAATAGACATTCTAGAGTGCATAGGAGATTTTTTTATGATAATGTTCTCTTTAATCAGATCCATGTATGTAAATTTTGACATTGAAGAGATCCATGTTTTTTACCACATTACTGTTTTTGCTGATAACATTAGAAGATGGAGTGAGCACAATAATACTACATAATAATTAGATATGCTAATCTGGGATTCCATGCCACATGGATAAAGATGTGTATGAATAGGCAGCTTGTATGTATATACATTGTTCTACAAGGATAAAGGACATATTTAGTATGTCTTAGTCTTTGTACTCTCTGTTAGAAGGATTTTGGTAGAAAGATTTTTTTTTTTTTTTTGGGCTTAGGGATGTTTTTCATCTGATCAAATTCACTGATTGTGGGTTGCTTGATCCAGTGTTAGTTGGACACCTTCATTTTTGCTGAAAAGATACGTCCTAACAGGAATTCGTGATGGACCCCAGGAGCCTTTCATTGCAGATTCTGTGGACTTTGTTGTTTCTCAGGTAGTCTTTAAGACCTTTATCATATTTTCATTGGAGTATGTGTATTTTTACCTGAAGCAAGCTGCTGCAAGAACCTTATACACATTTCGTTGTTTAGTACTGTATAAAGGTTCTTTTTCAAGATTGATGCTATCTATGTTACTTCAATATTTTCAATATTTTATATTATTATTGACAAATAAATTTCACGTGTGAACTTAAAAGATTATGTACATCATTAGATTTTGTCTTCAGCACTTTGTCACCATACTTTCATCTAGGTTTAAGAATTTGAACTTTGGTTTTCCAAAGACCAAGAAGTTGGCTTTACTAATGGAAAGCTTTTTCTGCTTTTCAAGGTGCTCAATGTTACAATTTTCTCTTCCTTTTGACACTGATATCTGATTAATTCAGGTTGAGACACTCTCAAAAGATGACTTAGCCTCCAGATTGACTTTAACAGTTGACGCTGCTTCAGTTGGATCTCTCTTGCTTTCAGACTTGTTTATTACATTAATGGATGTATGTTATCTTGATCTTGTTTTGACTTATCTGTCCACCTATGGAATATCCTTCAGGTTGTGTCTCTAGATAATAACTTCATTTTAAAATGGTATTGCTTTTGTCCTAATTGATAAAGCTTCAGTAATTACATCTCTTATTGAAATTTCTTATGACTTTTGGGTTTTATTTTCTCTAGTGTGCCAGAAAGACAGTTAATATGCTAAATCCTGGGAGTGACTTCAGACATCTGCTAAAAACATTATACATTTACCAGTGATGATAGACACTCTTTAGCATGCAAGTCCCTTGTAACTGTGCATAGTTTGAAAACAAATGAGAGATTTATAGTTGAAGTTCCTCCTATAGAAGTTGAAAAAAAGCTCTTCAATCTCGATATTTTGAAAAAATGGATCAATATTAATTCTGTTTGTCAATCTGTGGTTGTACCTCACATTCAGAGAAGCCTCCTTCAATAAAGTGGGTCAACCTGGAACCACCCAACTAAATGCTAAGAGAATATTCACAATATTCTTATTCTATTATGAATTATCCATTTTGTTTGCAAAATCCATAGTTACAGTTTTACTTAGATGTGAATTCTAAATTGCCGTAAGCTTAGCTTGGTTGTCACAGTTGCTCACTCCTCCAATACACTTGCTGCATCTCTTTTTAACACCTTTCAAATTATCAAAATATTCTCATAGTTTTGCCTGATGCAGAAAACTATCATCAATTGTGCCATTGGCATATATCTTTTCTTGTGCACAAGCATTTTGACACCCTATTAAGATTGTTTTGCAATCAGTATTATAATAGATGCCTGAATTTTAAGTACCATACTGGAAGACAAATGACTATTGTGTAAACTCTTAGCTGACAGTTTTTTATTTTATGGCCATTTTCTCTTGTGTTTTCAACATGATTGGTTCTTGAAGACAAATGACTATTGTGCAATTCCTCAACAACTCAAAGATCAATTAAGTGAAAGATACCCTGGGGCAAGAAGAGCATACTTGAAGAGTGGAGGAGACTTTCCGTTTCTTTCTCGTCCAGATGAAGTCAACTTGCATCTTCAGGTAGTGTTTATGTGTTTTTGTATTCAAGTGTTTAATTCTGTTACCTTTGGATTACTTGATGATTGTATCAGCTGAAAGACCTGTGTTTCATGTGGTGTCCAAATTGCTGTAGCTACATCTAAGACGAGTTGGTGTTGAAGCTCGACCAGACTTGGTTCCGGGTATCCCAAAGGGAGGGGATGGTGGGAGTCCTAGTGAACGTAATGGTGGAAAAGAAGATCCAGATGATCCACCCAAAGATGATAAGGGAAATTCAGACAGTCCACCTGCAGAAAGTCAGCTACCTCCAGCTCCAGAGAGTTCTGAATCACATAGTTTAGATGATCCGCCCCTCAGCACTGCAAAAATTTCGCACTCAGATCATAAAAACACGATAGTTCTCATTCCTTCAGGATTCTCGACGAAACAAGACATTGTATTGCTAATAGCATGGGAGATTTTAGCCTTTCGTTTACTTCCTATTTATGTGGGATCTTTGTACACTATTTGGAACTACAGTTGGAAATTCAGATGAGCTGTCTAAAATGCAACATTTGGAGGTTGTTGTTTGTATAAAGTTTATACAAGCAATTGACAAATGCGTCTACAAGTCATTTTCGCTAATTTGGCATTTCTACATGTTTTTCTCATCATTTGATGTCTCATGTACATTCCAAAAGGATTTGTTGTAATCTTACCTTTCACAATTCAGCATGGATCAATTTATTATTCTTTAAAAAGGATATTCTGGGCACTTTTCTCTTTCTAGAGTGATGTAATAGCGAAATTAAAAAGTATTCAGTCAATGAATGGGTGATCTTCGTCATTTTGCAACCAAACCGGGCGCAGGAAGTAAAGATAATGGAGATCTTCTCCATCAAGCTGGCTGTTTATTCATAACATAAGATGAGATGCAGATTGACAGTGCCAGCTAGTGAATGTTATTTTATGATCAAATCTGCCAATGGATTGGATTTTTTGCACATTATTTGAGCTTTTACAAGGGAAATTATGTTCGAATTAAGTTGAAGGCAATTTATGCACCTAGTCATTGAAGTATAGGCGAAACGCCTCATGGTCACAAAGATCGTGCTTTTGCCAAGCAGTGAACTAACTAGCTTGATATCTTACACCCACCATGAGTAACTGAAATTTGGAAGCGGATTGAAGTTGTATTCCGGAATGGATACAACAGCATGAAAAATGATTCAGCCAACCTGGGAAATTTAGGTTACACAGACCTATCTTACAACACGGTTTTTCTCAACATCCAATTTATCATTTTGAAAATCAAGAAAGATTTTAGTTCGACCTTCATTCAAAAGTGAATACCAGCAGTGTATCCCAATAAGGCCGCAGAAGGCAATCCAAACTAGGGTATGACAGGGTAGGAAACTAATTTTTCTCTAAACAATTAAACCTATAAATTCGAGAATTTACCCAACCAAAAAAAAAAATAAACACAACCAAACCAAACCAAAACTTTAAGTTCGGCCCATTTACTTGCTTTTAAAGAAAATTTGCTTTTGGAGTCTTAAGTGTTTTCTTTTAAAGATTTTAGAGATCAAACCCAGCTTGATTGTGCATTTATAAATGCAAAATTATAACTCAAAAATAAGATATGGCTTTAACATTTAATGGAGGCGGAAAATCTCATAGAAGAGAATTATAACTTAAAAGTACGAATAGTCTGCTCTATAGATCAAAAAAGAGATTATTATCCATTGAATTGGCAAAAAAACAGGGAAAGAAAATGTTTATGAAAATAAAACATTACTTCTGCCTACCCCCTTTGGAACTGGCATAGATAGCTCCTCACTAAAACATTCCCATATATTACTCCAAAAATCAATAAAACATTCTCGGAAGAAGGCAAATCTTTCTCATAAAACAGCGAGGTAGCAGCAGCCATACTTGTCTCCAAGTGAAGAATCTCTATGCAACCAGAGTGCTTGCAGTTGTCGACTCACTAAACATACAAGTCAAACAAGAAAATTATGCCACGTGCATACAAAACAAAAATCAAGGATAAACAGTAATAAGCAAAATAAACAACATAATAAGATTGAATACTAGTAAGTACAATGAATAAAACAAACAGCAACTCCTTTTTTTTTTGTCATGATCATATGCTTCAATGCAACAATCATTGTATGTATAACTAATGTAGCATAATTTCTTCAGTAAAATAAACAGCACAATAAGAATGAATACTAGATAAACAATGTATCAAACAGACAGCAATTCTTTAATCAAAGAATGCAATTTTGGCAAGATCATGCAACATACATTGTATGGATAACAAATGTAGCTTAATATCGGTTCAGTTATGGAAAGAAATAAACACATTCCCCAAAATGCAAATTATTGATCCTAATATGGAACAGGGACAATAATACAGGAATTAAAGGTATTTTTTTGTGAATTGATTCCTACTAGAAAGAAAGTCAGAATCCAACATATATGAACAAATGGGTTCAATCAATTATATAATGACTGTACCAATAACAACACAGCGATTAAAGGTAATCTTATAATTTCATTCCTACTAGAAGGAAAGACAAAATAAAAAATAAAATGAACAAATGAGTACAATAAATTAAAACAGTGAGAAACCGCTTGAGAACAAATAAGTCAAACAAGTTCTGCTTGCAGACACTACTCATAAGAATTCAAGTAATACAAAAACATAATTTCAATGCTTTAAATTTTAATTTTTTTTAATTTTTGAGAATTAATTTAATTTACATAAGAATGAGATAGAACTCACTATTTCCAAACTGGCGGAAGCTTCTTGGTCTTCTTGTAGTAGCGAGCAAGACGATGAATCCTGCTCTCCACAAGAATTAGCCTGAACTTGGAGTCCTTGTCCTTCCTATTCCTCTCCAAATGCTTGCGAATCGAAACCGCCTTCTTTATCAAATGGTAAAGATCCTCTGGAATCTCAGGTGCAAGCCCTAACAAAAAAAATAATCGCTTATTTATTTAATCATCAAAGATCACATATAACACATCCACATTAGCAGAACACAAATCACCATGAGCTTTGAGAACGCGCAAGATTTTGCTGCCGGTAACACTCTTGACCTGGGCAATACCGTGAGAATCACGAAGAATGACACCGATCTGCGAAGGTGTGAGACCCTTCTTCGCAAACTTACAGATGTTATCCTCAACCTGAAGGGTATAAAAATTCAATATGAAAAATTCATATTCTAGGTTACCAAACAGAAAATAGAAAGAGATTGAAGGGTTAGAGAGTTGCTTACATCCTGAGAGGAGATCTTGAGCCAACTAGGCGGGGTCCTCTTGTAGGGTAATGCTGAGGCGGATATACCTTTACTGTGCAAATCAGAAAAATAGAATCCATTATTAATAAAAGAGCGAATGCTATTGAAACTTTCAAAATTGCAATAAGATGAAGAAGACGAAGTGAGTGAGTGTTTCGTTTCGAACCCGCGACTGTGCATACGCCCCATTGTTCTTCGGCTGTGGAGTTCGCGCGGTGTGTCTGGCGCCTTAGCTTTTTGGTTTTCAGCTGCTCCTCTCTGCTCAGATCAACATTTACAAAACCCTAGTTGTCTTCGTGAGATTTATAACCTTGACGAATCAATGTTCAACGATGTCGTTTTGAGTTGCGGGGCCCATTGACGACGGTGTCGTTGGTATTTTATTAGAGGATTATTTATTGCACTCTAATATATCTCTGTTCCTTCCTGCCATAACCAAAACAGGTGGCGACGACCATAGTCGAATTGGTTTATCAAATTATATTTATTTTTGCTGGGTTCTATAAAAAAAATCCGGATTGTTTAGCTACTAAAGTGTTAAAAGTCTCAATATTTTTCCTTACTATTGATTGTTGGAGACTAAAATTGGTAGAAGGCCATCTTATTTATGGTGAAGTTTTTTATGCTGGGATGGAGTGTTGAATACTGGCTACGTTTGGAGTAAGAGTTGGCAAAAATGGATCTGGATTGACCAAACCAATTCAACCGAACTGGTTTGACACAATTTAGTTCAAATTTTGACTTATGATAAATTCAGTTGAATAATTTTTAACAAAAATTAAAATTAACCAAACCAACTAACATATATATATTTTAAAAATTTTAGTACAATTAATTATAATTTTATGTTTTTGAATTATTTAATTTAAGATATTAATAATATTAAAATCAAATTATTAAAAAATAACATAATATTTCAAAAATAGTATAGTAATATGGTATTGAGCTAGTTTGGTCAGTTCGGTTTCACACAGTGATTTAGTTTGGTTTCCAAAAAAATGCAAAAATCGACTGAACCGAATTAATATCCATCCTTCAGTTAAAGGGTAGGAGATGGGAAGTCAACTGAGGATTGCAACCACCAATTGCTGCCTAGATCAGCCTCTGTACGCATGTTATCTCCAAGAAGGTTGTTGACGCCAGAAATCTCACTTCCCCATGGATCTTCGAAATTGGATGATATCTACAAAATAATAGGGACGTGAAAGACTTTGGGGCTCCGGTGTAATACATGCCAAAGACTCTCCAACGCTTAAATCAGTGATTGAGATATGACATGATGAAATAACAAAGTGAATGCAAGAAAATCAGTCTGTATATGTATTTTTCAATATGGTAAGAGGTACCTTTTTCGTTTTACGTTTCGATATATTTATAGAAATCTTATTCACTTGATTTTAGCGAGGAATCTGCGTATAGCTGATTTTGTGTGATTTGATGATTTTTCTTGGTCTAGCTGTTCATTTTTTATTTTGTCCATTAATAACAGATTGTGCCGTTAGAATCTCTTTGAATTTGATTTGGCCATGATATCTCTAATTGGCGGTTAACAATGTTATAATCCCGAGTCAACCCTTTAGCCGATTCAAAGGGTTTATTTGGTGATCTAAAAGCAGAGCTCGAGTAGTCCGAGACCCAAAATTTTTTATGCCAACGACTTAGTAGGTTTTTTGTATTGGTTGCCATGTCATCAAGTTGATCTGGTATAGTGATGATTTATACCTATACAGTTAGCCCTCTACTCTGCAAGAATTTTAAACCTTGTAAGAGTTGAGTGATAAAGACGGGACGTTTCCATTTTCCCATGTCTACTTGTTTTTTGCTACATTTTGAATTTGGGAAACGCGTCTTGCAATGGTTGCTCTACATGTCTCAAGTCGTTTCAACTCTTTAACCTATATTTAGGGTTTCTTCTTTACAAACTAGTCTACTTCATCTGGTCTAAACTGAGTTTCTTCTTCCCTACGAGCTTTTTCCCCCATTTTTCATTTTTCTCTAGTTCTCGCTTCAACAAGTGTCCAAGGAAAACTAGTTAGTTTTCTTCCTTCATTTCTGTCATTTTGCTGCTTTTCTTAATTTCATTTCCCACTTAGAATATTTTTTTAATTTCTTTGCTGCCATATCTTCAAATTCGCCTTTTACTAGATCTGAGCGAGTCGCCATGTATAGGGATAAAATGAGTAGTGATTCTGATTCTAGTTCTAGTGAAGACTCTCCCAAAGTCATAATTAGGATATCCCCTCTAAAAAATCAGGCTAGGGTTCCTTTATAGGATTC
This sequence comes from Ochetophila trinervis, assembly GCA_003254975.1. Taxonomy (NCBI): domain Eukaryota; kingdom Viridiplantae; phylum Streptophyta; class Magnoliopsida; order Rosales; family Rhamnaceae; genus Ochetophila; species Ochetophila trinervis. The sequence continues at coordinate 17,776 of QANX01003274.1, forward strand.
TTCTAAACCGCCTTCGACCTGGGGGGCTTCAGTTTCATTCTATAATTCTGGGGATGAAGAAAGGTCCGTAGAATATCTAAGTGAAAGTGATAGGAAAGAGGACTAGTCAATTTATAAATCTCGAATTAAGAGTTATAGGATCCTGACTCGAATTCAAAATGAATTTGGAATTCTTAAATCTGTGGAGCTTCGCACAGCCACTACTGCCAAGCGTTCCATGTCCTCTCAGGAAAGAGATGTTTGTTTCTATGATCTTCCTTTCAAGTTTGGATTTTGTATTCCTCTTTCCCATTTTATCCTAGCCTTTCTCTTGTATTTCAATTTTGCCTCTGGCCAACTCATGTCGAATTGTTCGAGAACATTTTTGGCTATCCAAATTCTGGAGAATTGGGTTTCAACTGGACCTTTGCATTTTACTCAAGTGGTATCATGTGAAGGAAAACACCCATGAGAGAGATAGATTCATGTTGAATGCCTGTCGCCAAAAGAAAATCTTCCTTGGAACTTCATCTGGAGACAAAAATTGGAATGGGCAGTTCTTTTTTGTCTCGGGCAACTAGGTGAGTTTGTGGGTAAGAACATGAGGTAGTTAGGTTTAAATGGAATTTTGAATTTGGTAAGATATCTTACTTCGTGCAAAAGTTTTCTTCTTTTAGCTCAGGTTGATTTTTTTTTTATTTTGTTCTTTGTACATCGCCATCTGAATACTATGGCTAAGCAAGACTTAGTTGTTGAGGAGTTGTTAAAGGTTTCTAACTGCAACTTGTCAGAGATCCTGAAAAGAAGAATATTCTTGCCTCAGGTTTTCATTCCGCTGGTACGTACTCCCACATGCTTTTAATTTTTGCACTTGTCTTGTCTTTGACTTTGGCTTGATTTTGCAAAAATGGCTTTTGGAAAGAAAATTGTTGTCCCATCTTCTGATGAGCTTCAAAAGATACTTATAAAAAAGAAGCTTAAGAAGAGTCAAGCTTCTTCTTCCAAAGAAGCTGAGATGAGTCATGGATAGGCTCTGAAAGAAAATTTCCTTAAGTCGGGCTCATATAGAGGTTGTTGAAGGGGAGGCTTAGACTCAGAGCTTACCAAGTGCGATGACCGTTGGTGGCCAAAAGAGGTCGAATTCTGCTAGGCAACACCTCCCTAAAGAGAAAAAGAATGGTGTTCGAGGTGAGCAAATCTTCTTTTATGGGCATCGAAGATTCATAAGACAGAATGTGGAAGATAACCATCACTTTTCCTGAAAAGGGCTCAGTATCTGCCGCAATGCTGATGCAACCTTGAAGTTAGAGCTTTGATTTCATTGTTGGATGAAAATGAGATTTTCTCCACTCTCGTATAGATTTTATGTCAACATGCTGCTTTTTAGGCGAAAAAAAGATTTTTTAAATTTCCTTTTTATTTTTATTTTTTTTGCTACGGTGACTTTTATTTCAGTTTGCATAAAACACCGCGGTCGCCTGTTGCAAGGTAAGGTTGCATGAGCAAGAGACTGTGAGTCTAAGGAAAAAGCTAGATGAGACCAAGAAACCTCGCTCTAACGAGATCCAAAAGAACAACTCTTTTGGCAAAGCTTTTCAAGACCTAAAGGGTTCCTTTATTGAAGTTGTAAAGCAGGAATTTGCCTTGGCAACTAAACATAAGTGTAACATCCCGTTTTGAGGAAAATTGAAAAAAAAAGTTCGAGTTTACTAGTTTGACTTTTTGTGCGGTTATGTTTCGGTTTTGACTTTGGTACAGCTGCGTAGAGCTAGTCGATACGAGTTCGTAGACTAGTAGTACACTTGATTCGGAGTTAAGACTGGGAAGTTATGGTCGTTTTAGTGTGAGGGGTTTTGGTAATTTGGCAAGGGTTGATATTTATTGGTGAGAATTGACTATTTTGCCCCTGTCTTCCTCTAAAAAAATGGCCAGATTCTAGAAATTTCCCAGCCAAACCCGAAGGCTACGCCCCCCTCTTTCCCACGCCGGCAGCCACCACATCTTGGCCGGAGCTGGCCGAAAACCACCCCTGGATCGAAGCCGACGACCTCCTCTTCCTCCCCGTACGGTGATTTTCCGTGAAACCACCTAGATCGCCGGAAATTGCAGCGAAACCGAGAGATCGTGCAGCCCGTACACTATCGCGACACCACCTTTGGCTAGCCAGATCTCACTGTTCCGGTGGAGTTATGGAGCGTGCTTGGTACCGTTGGAAAGCTGGTGCGACGATCTACATTTTGGTAGCAAGATTGACCCCGGAGACTGCCGTATCATGTCGAAAAACAGCCTCAAAGTTGCTGGAAAATCATCCATGACAACCACCTTTCCACCCCGATCTACTCCGATCGCTGGCGAGTGGCATGACACAGCCACCACCACGAGGTTTAGACTGCGCAGGCGACCAGATCTGCACCTTCCCAAGCTCCGACAATCCTCTGACGTGCCATACGCATCGTTCACAGCCGCCACCGTTCTCCTCCACGCGCTGCCACCGATCTCCTCCCTTTCAGGCAAGTGAGTGCTCACCTCCCGTCCCAACGCGTTCCGGGGGTCGTGGGCAAGCTTGCCGTACCTTCGATTTGGTCTAATTTTGGTCAGATTCAGAAAAGTCCAAGTTCGGTCTAGATCTGATCTTTCGGGACCGATTCCGATCAATTACTGCCAGAAAATTTTGAATTGATGGTAAATTCTTGTTCCTTGAGTCTCTAATTTCGTTTCGGCATATAGTTTGTAGAAAACGGACGTGAAACAAGGAAATCTGAAAAAATTAGAGATTTTACCGTTAGGGGCAATTTGGTTATTACTGAAATTGAAGGGCAATTTTGGTATTTAGTATTTTAATCTTGTAATTGGAAACTCAAAGGACTCATCTGAGCCTTTGGTTAGTTTTTTGGTAATTAAAAAAATTTTCGGTAAATTATTTTTAGGTGTTCGTACACAATCGAGGGCTGGACCAGAGATCCAGCAGGAGCATGCTTCGGATCTGTGAGTGCATTTATTTTCTAAACATTTTGGGATTATATATTATTATGATTTAATCGCATACGATTTGTTTTGATTGGATTTTCTTATGCATTTTAAATTATACTTATTAAATATATTATATGCTGATTTAAATGGTTGATGATTTAAAACTATATATGCATTTGTGATTTTAATGGAATTTATATGAGATTTGTGTTTTAAATGGTATTTGGTGATTTATGGAATTTTGGATATTTTAGCAAGTTTGTAGAAAATGGTAATTTCAAAGAAAATTGTGGTTTCTGTGGAATTTAAAAAATTTTTGGGGCAAATTTTTGATATTCGAAATATTTGATTGTTTTTCGTAAATTTTGTTAAATAGAAGAATTTTGGAAAATTGTTTAAAAATAAAAGGATTTACAAAATGGTTTAAAAATAGAAGGATTTGAAAATTGATGATATCATGGATGATTTTAGAAATGATTTTGAGGAGTACCACACAGTATCGAGATGTTGATTGAGATGTATGATTATTATGCGCGCTATTATTATTATTATTATTATTATTATTATTATTATTATATTATTCCATCCTCTACTGCAGACACGTGTCGAGAGAGAGATGATGAGGATCCTGCCATGACGGATTTGGGACCCCGGTTCGTTGTGATGAGTATACCCCCCTCCTCCCGCCTGTGACGCAGTCAGGACGTTAAGGGTCACAAGGCACGATACTATGTTGTGGTACCGGTTTGGTTTTATATTTGTTGATTGCTGATTTTAAATTGATGGTTATGATTTCATGGATCGTGGCCCATGGCCTTTGGTTTTCAGATTGTGACCCACTTGCTTGCTAGTTTATGAAAATGTGTTTGACAATCATTTAAATTTATGAATTTCATTTATGATTTTGGAGTTTTGATAATGTGATTTCATGGTTTTAGATTGTGGGTTTTGAATTAATGGGTTGGAGCCCATGATATTTGGTTTTCGATTGGTTTTGGATTTAGCAAACATTTCTACTTGCCATTTTATACAAACATGTTTTACAAATAAATTTAAATTTCTTGTTGAGATTACATTTATGGTTCTAGTGATTGATTCGTAATTTCAATGATCGTTTTAAATTACGTTTTCGCCTTATAAACCGTTTTATAATGATTTAATGATTTTGGGGATAAAACTAAGGGTTTTGCGAAATGATTTTCAAAACGGAGAACTTTTCAACTGAGTAATGTGAGGTTTGAGTGTAAAGAAGTTAACTATTGAACTTATATTTTGTAGTTATCTAGGAGCACTCACGGAGATATTTATATCTCATGTTTTGTTTTTTTTTTTTTACTTCGTTCCCTAGGTCCTAGCTACAGGTTCTCGTGAGCTACCGTCAGCATCGCATCCGCTTATTGCTTCCGCTACTGCTTCTTCTTATGTAATGGACTCTGTTTACTTTCATGTTGTAATATTTATATTTTTCTGTCTATCACATTTAGTGGCTCTGACTTTCCCACATACTTCCTAAACTGTTTTGATATTTATTTTGGTATGACTAGTAGATCATTGTTGCGATGCATATCTTATTTATACATCTCGTCTTATTTATTGTTTTCTCGTTTATTTAACCCCCTTTTGGAGGAGGATTCTGTCGGCTACCCTGAAGGGTTCTGGTGGAATTTTCCTCAGGTGGGGCCTGTCCAGATAATCTGGATGGATTTTCGGGGCGGGTCCTGTCAGATTGTGACGACCAGGATCTAGAGCCAGGGTAAGTGTGGGCAGGTGCAGGGCACTGGCAGGCTACCTTACTGGCAGAGCTAGGGTAAGTGTGGACGGGTGCAAGGCACTGGCAGGCTACCTTACTGGCAGAGATCGGTGTCAAATCCCACATTGCCCGGGTGTGTAAAGGGGTCATGTGGTAATGGTTCAAATGTAAAGTGAGCACTCTCTTAATAACCAAGGCCTTTTCAGAGCGTTTGGCTTCAGGGTTGGAAGAACTCTAGGGTTAAGCGTTCTCAAGTGGGAGCATTCCTGTGGATGACCCTCTGGGAAGTCTGACCAAAAACTCCATACGGTCTGAAGTGCAGTGGCTAAATTGGAGACAATATTGGTTGGAGAGAGAGTATGGCGTTACATCCATCCTTCCTTCATGTCAGGCTCTACCCCTGATGGGAAAAATAAAAAAAATAATAATAATAAGGGAGGACCAGGCGCCTGGCTTACGGCCTGGGGGCCTTGAGTATCACTCAAGAATTTTAATAAGTTGTATGAATATCAATGTTGTATTCAATAGAGTATAGTGCTAAAATTCTAATAAATAAATATAGTTGCAATTCTAATAAAAATGTCTCATTATTATTATTTTTCTTTTTCTTTTTTTTGTGACTGAAAAATGTATTTATCAATGAAAAAATAATTACAAGGAAAACATAATTGCCAAAAAAAAAAAGTAATTGCAAGGGATCAAAATAATATCTCAAAGACCGCATTGCCATCTTTGTTGCAAATTTAGTTGGTATTTTGATTACAACAAAATAAACTTTACATTTCATATAATTATTAGGAATACGATTTTTTCAAAAGTGTTTTATTTTGTTTGAGAATAATTATCGCTAATATAAATTCTATCAGTCTAACATTGCTAATCGATATGTATTAGCAGCAGTAAAAATTTCCATGAAGGCCAAAAAAGCAAAAGCTATACTTGGAAATTTGGACAAAATCAAACAAACAATGGAGAGAAAATGAAAGTACTTAAAGGGGAGACTATATGCTAATTACTATAAACATAAAGAGAAAATGAAAAATACTGAATATCACTTAGAATTTTTATAAATAAATATTCACTTAAACAATTTTTTCTTATAACATTGTAAGTAAATACATATATATTTTCTCCGAATAATAATTAATACAATCTGAGAATTCGAAATAACACATACTAAAATTATGACAATTTAAAATGTGTGATGCTATACATATTAAAATATAAACTAAATTTATTTACCAAATAACACATATTAAAATATAGCACATTCATATAATCTAAATATAAATAAGTGACTCTTAAATGGTTAAGTAAATCAAAATAATAAACCATATAAATATTGACACATCAACTGCCACATTATTTAGTAGATTAATTTGGTCAAATAGATAGAAACTAATTATCAAATAAACCCTTATTCAAATCCAAATGGATATTAACTAATTATCAAATAAACCCTTATTCAAATATATTTATATATACATATATAAACCTACATAAATGTATTTAAAAATTACATGTTTTCGGATTTAAAATTTTATATAACTAACCCACCAGATACATAAATAATCATTAAAAAAAATTTATTTCACATTAAAAACAAATCATCCAAAAATTATATCCACTAAAATAGAAAATGGAGACCATCTTTAGAAAATGAGAGTTTTGGAAAACAATATTTGAAAAGTATAATTATTTTTTCCAAAGATTACTGACGTCAACCTACCATACAAAATGAAATCATTTCACTACAATGAAAACGCTAATAGACAACGCAAATAAAGCTTCGAAATTATAAATGACGACGTAAATTATTGTGTCACGAAATCAACTGTTACTGAAAGTATAAAACATTCATGACAAACAATATGCGCAAATATGAAAAATAGCGATGCATAAACATCGTCATGGTTATCTATTTTTTGCGACGTGAACACGTCGCGAATAACGAAACAATTGGCGATGCGTCTCATCGCAAAAAAAATGGACAATTGGAGATGCATGCGTCGCCAATTTAGATTCATTTTGCAACAAAATTTTGTCGCAAATAAAACCATTGCGTCGCCAATTGTCCCCACAAGTGGCGACACAAATGTCCCCACAATTGGCGATGGATGTGTTGCCAACTGTCCCCATAATTGCGACGTGAGTCGCCAATTGTTCCTTTTTTGTGACGAAATTTCATCGTGAAATAATCCACTATTGGTGACACATGCGACTTCAAATTTCCATTTTAGGTGACAAAATTCGTCGCTAATTATTTAGACCATATTTTTAAAATCGCAGCAAATTTATATATAAGACATCGTTGAATAATTCAAATTTAATTGTAGTGACAAATTAAATGATTTTTTTTAATTTATATTTTTTTAGTTTAAATTAATTTACAATTATAATATAGATTCTAAATAAATTGATCATATATTAAAATCTCATTTCAATATCTAATAAAATTAATTTAAATGTATAAATATTATTAATTTACATTAAACATATGTAAATTTCATTATCTTTTATAAAATAATGAATGATTTATTGCAAATGATTAATTTAACAAAAATGAGGAAAAAATACAAATACATAAAAATAATGCGAACAACAAAATTACAAACAGTTTTATATTTCCATAAATACAGTAATTAAATGCGACATTATTTTTTGTCGCCTAAAAGTACATATATAAATTGAAATACGATATTTTACATTGATGTTAGAAATGGGAGCAAAGCAGTTGTCTATTATACAAAAAAATTATCTACATACTGCAAGGTCCAAACAACATCCTGAAATTGCATATACAGACCAAACAAGTAATTCAAATAAGTATCAACTAATAATTATCAATTCTTATTTAGTGTAAAAATGTTAGTAATTATTACCATCTCCGCTAAATTTTCTCGAATAACATTATTTATTATGATGTCTCACATGATCATCATCACATAATATTAGCATTCGGTATTTCCTGATTGTTTTATCGTCTATACAAAAATGATACAAGAATGTTAATCATTATATTAAATAGCTAAGTAGTTTTTTTCTCCATATACATTTAAAGTGTATTTAGATATATGAAAAAAATATTTATGTATATCAATATGTACTATATGTACCTTTGTTTTAGGCTATCTAAACTTTTCGTACTTAACTTTTTTTGTCCATCGGATGTACAGTTCCAAGGCAAGTACGTCATATATGTACATTACACAAACATTATATATATCAACAAAAATAATATCAGCAATAAATATTAATTATTCAATTTTATTAATAATCATCCATATATATAGTTAATTATGCAGACTTACATATCCAACAAACCCTTGAAGTCTGTCATTCGCGCACGGTTGTTCTTAGGAAGCGCATTATGAAACCGTGCAACTACTAAATATGGGTCAACAACACCCAACATCCAATGGTTGCTACAAAAATATTAATTACAAACTGAAATATTACGCATACACAATTAGTAAAACTCAAATAATAATAATATTATTAGAAAACATATAGTACATTGACCAGTACGGAAAAAACCATAGTTGATCATTTGATGCTTCGTTCCATTGCATCAAAATTTTCAATTCTCGCACATCGGGATTTTTCCTTTCTACATTGACAATATCATCAGGGAGCATGAAACAATAATTCTCTAGTTGTCCTCCCATCAATTGGGAATGTAAATGCCTAAGCAATGAATTATCATTTACAAGTAGCATAATTAGTTGTATGTAACAAAACCATATTAATAAAACTATGAGTAATTAATGCAATGAACTTGGAATAACATACCTTATGCAAAACAAAATGCAAGATTATTGCAACTCTTACATGTAACAAAAATCTTGGACATCTTTCTTCAAAATGGATATCCATACTTCATAGCCCATAACCGCTTGTGGTAAGGAGGTCGTCCAAAAGTGATAAATGCCGTGACAAGACCCGACCCCGGAAATCCCTCCGGATTTCCCGGAGAGGCCCCGTTTGAGGAAGATTCCACCAGAACCCCTCGGGGCAACCGACAGAATCCTCCTCCGAAAGGGGTAATAATCAAATAAACAAGTAAACAATAATGGGACGAATAGTAAATAAGATATGAACGAAAAGTAAATAAAATAAGCACCACAATAAATTAACGAGTCATAATGAATAAATAAGAAACAATGTATGAAGTAGGTGGGAATGACAGAGCCACTAAGAGTGATAGACAAAAATATAAATGATACAAATCCAACATAAACAGAATAAGATCAGAATCTAATACATAAGAAGAAGTAATAAACAGATGCGATAAGCGGATGCGATGCCAATGCGAAATGCCGATGGTAGTCCACGGGAACCTGCAACTAGGACCTAGGGAACGAAGTAAAAATAACAAAACGTGAGATATAAATATCTCCGTGAGTGCTCCTAGATAACTACAAAATACAATTTCAGCCGTTAAAACCTTTACACTCAAACCTCACGTCACTCAGTTGAAAGGTTCCCCGTTTTGAAAATCATTTCGCAAAACCCTCGGTTTACCCCAAATCATTAAATCAATAAAAACGGTTTAGGGGCGAAAACGTAATTTAAAACAATTATCGAAATCACGTACCAAACACTAAAAACGTAAATGAAATCCATAATAATTAATTGATGGTCAAACACAATTTCATAAACGATCAAGCAAATGGGTCAAAATCTGAAACCAAAGGCCATAGGCCACAATCCATAAAATCAAACCATCAATTTAAAATCAGAAACCAACCAATATAAAACCAAATCGGTATAAACTCAGCAAACAACAATTATAAAACCCAACCAGTATAAATCAGCAATCAATATAAAACCAAATCCGGTATAAAATCCGCAATGAATCAGAACCATCATAAAACCAACCGGTACCACAGCATATATCGTGCCGTGTGACCCTCAGCGTCCTGACGGCGTCACAGGCGGGGGAGGGGGGCTCAGTCATCACAACGAATCGGCGTCCCAAATCCGTCATGGCAGGATCCTCATCATCTCTCTCTCGACACGTGTCCGCAGCAGAGGATGGCATATATAATAATAATAATAATAATAATAGCGCGCATAGAACTCATATAACTCGGTACATCTCGATACAGTGTGGTACTCCTCAAAATCATTTATAAAATCATCCATGATATCATCAATTTTTCAAATCCTTTATTTTTAAAACCATTTTGCAAATCCTTTTAATTTTAAACAATTTTCCAAAATCTTCTATTTAACAGAATTTATGAAAAGCAACAATTATATCGAATATTAAAAATTTGCCCCAAAATTTTCTTAAATTTCACAAAGTCACAATTTTTCTTTAAAATCACCAAATTTCCACAATATCGTAAAATCTCCAAAACATTTCAAATTCGCTAAACAACCAATTAAAACACAAATTTCATAAATATTCCAATAAATATGAAATCTATCAAATCATAAAATCAACTCATGCAAATATTTAAATCATCATAAAACATATTTAATAATCTTAATTTAAATGCACAAGAAAATTTAATCAAAACAAATTAATATAAATGAAATCGAATATAGCATATATTCCCAAATGATTTAGAAAATAAATGCACTCACAGGTCTGAAGCGTGCTCCTGCTGGATCTCCGGTCCAGCCCTCGATCGCGTACGAGCACCTAAAAGAATTTACCGAAAATAACTTTTTAAAAAAAAACCAAAAAATTAACCAAAGGCTCGTAGAATCCTCTAAGCCTCCAAATACAAGATTAAAACACTAAATACTAAGATTGCCCAACATTTTCAGTAATTACGAAAATATCCCAATATTTTCGAAAATTACAAAAATGCCCTTAATCGGCAAAAATCCCTAAATTCAATGGATTTTTCCGTTTCAAGTCCGATTTCAACAAACTTTATACCGAAACGAAATTGAAGATGCAAGGAACGAGAAACTACCTTCAATTTCAAGATTCGTTGTAGCAATTGATCGGAATCGATCCCGGAAGATCGGACCTCAACCGGAATTGGGCGTTTCCAAATCCGACCGAAATTGGGTCAAATTGACTGGACAGCAAGCTTGCCCACGACCCCCGGAACGCGTTGGGACGGGAGGTGAGCAACCACTCGCCGGCGGTGGAGCAAAACGGCGGCGGCGCGTGAGGCTCGGTCACGGCGGCGCGTGGGCGGCGCGTGGGGCGCGTGTGGTGGTCGTCGGAGCTCGGAAAAGTGCAGATCTAGTCGCCGGCGTGTTCTGAGTCCGATGGTGGTGGCTGTGTCGTCCCACTCGCCGGAGATCGGAGTAGATCTAGCCGGAAAGGTGACTGCCTCGGGGTGGTTTTTCCGAGATTTTGCGACGGTTTTCCGGCGTGATCCGGCGGTTTCTGGCATCAAACTCGGTACCAAAATGTAGATCGTCGCCCCAGCTTTCCAATGGTACCAAGTACGCTCCCTAACTCCACCGGAACAGGGAGATCTGGCCGGCCAAAGGTGGTGTCGCGATTGTTCAAACTGTTCACGAGCTCTCGGTTTTGTTGCGATTTCCGGCGATCCAGGTGGTTTCACGGCGAACCACCGGTGGGGAAAGGAAGAGGAGGTTGCTGGCTTCAAGTTTCGTGTTGGAGCCGGTCCGATCCGGTGGCGAAAACAGCCGTTACCGGCGAAAGAAATGAGGCGCGGGGGTGGTGGAAGTGACACGGGTAAGGTCTGGAAATTTCCAGACTTGGCCAAAATTTAAGGATGCAGACAGGGGCATTTTCGTTCTTTTAAGTCCAGTCTCAACCAAATTACCAAATTGCCACTCACACAAATTTAACTATAACTTCTCGGTCTTAACTCCGAATCGAGCGTGCTGCTAGTCTACGAACTCGTATCGACTAGCTCTACACAACGGTACCCCGGTCAAAACCATAGCACGCTCACACAAAAAGTCAACTCCGAGCCCACTAAAAGTCAAACTGGTCAAACTTGAAAATTTTATTATTTTTCTCGAAACGGGATGTTACATGCCGTAAGGGTCGATCCGCCTTAACAACTTTAGTAGTGCAGAGCTAAGTTCTAATGAGCCAGCATCGTCAAATTCAGCATCAGCATATGCCAACTCAGCCTATTCTGGTGTACGCCATTAGGACCTATGTGAGCCACTTGATCCGGTTGCAACCACATATTTTCCCTTTGATAATTTTCTCTTCCCATATTCCTACAGCCAAAATAAAATACATGTTAGTATCACAAAAAACATAAAATATATAGATATATATGCAAACACTTTTCAATTTTATTATGTATCATATTATATACCTCATCGGATGACAGAATAACAAGCTGTCAAGGCCACGCCACGAATGACCCTTCTGCCTCCCAAACACATACCATGCCAAAAGGGGATGCATGTAACAACGCAGCCAAATCAATCACTACATCCACATAGACTCTAACATTCTATGTTCCTAATTCTACACCATGACAAACTGCACTACCAGCTGTCAAAGTGTCGGTTGCCACAATATTATCACTTGTCCCGATTGCAAGCTCACATAGAATGTCCTAAATTTTAAACATATGTTAGAAGACGTCAAATAGTTATAATAATAAATATTACGATTATATAGTAAGAATTTAATAATGGTATACGTACCTCATGATGTACAGATGTAGGATCATTGGAGAGAACTGCTGATGTAGGGGGAACAAGCTAAGTTCCCAAGTCGGTGACTTCGTTGACCCGAGCACTGCCTAAATCTTCCGCATGATATGCTCCATGTGTAGGTGTCTACGATGGCAGGTCAAGCTGCATGCGGCAGTGAGATCACATAGATCATCCATTTCCCCTTTCTTTTGGACAACATCAAACATACTACTCAATACCTGCTCCAATTTTTCTATCCTCACATTTTGGGTCTAGATCCTTGCATCTGCATTGGCTTCGTTCTTATTTTTTTTTTTGTGCTTCGCCACAGTGTTTTGAAATAATTCTTGATTGTGAACCATTTTCCCTTTCCTCAAAGCCAACCAGGATACTCTTTGGACCCAAGGGCTTGTGTAAGTACATCATTTGGAGGAGAGGCATCAAGAATGCCATGAATGATATTCTTTTTCAGAGCATTCTACAAAAAACAGTGAGTTGGAAAAAATTATAGCATGAGCATTATAAAATATAATATATGACCACTAATTTGGAGTTTAGAACTCACAATGTTTTCAACAACAGACTTAACTTTTAGGTTGTCTACCCATCCATCTTTCTTGGTTCTTGCACGTATCCAAAACTCTTCGCTCTCGATCTGTTCGGCAGTGCCTCTTTCAGCTTGCTGCAAATTTAGACATATTTCTAAATATGACCAATTTTTGATTAAAAACATGTATTTTAATATATATATATATATAGTACGTACCAAGTCTGCCTCTAACCATGGATATCCCTTACTGCCAAGTCAATGAGGATATTTGTTCCCTTGCCCTTTTTCATATCGATCCGCACTTAAGCTCTGTAAATATTGAAATCATATACTTTATGCTTAATTGATGTTGTATAAAGTATTTGACACATGCATAATTAAAACATATATCCAAAACAATATATTGTTTTTACCTTGAAATCTTCACCAAGCCTTTGGTTGATAAATGTATCCCACTGTTCTTATGTGATGAAATTATACTTGTGAGTAGGTGGGTACCTAAAGAGATCAAGTTTTTCCAAGTATGGGGTCACATGCTTTCTCAAACAACCAATGCTTAAACCTCCTCCACTTTTTAGCACAATCTCTAGAGTCTGGTCTTTTAGAGAGTCATCATTGGCTACATAACTCTATAACAACATCAATGTCAATATTTAATAAATAACAAAGTAATGTATTTTGGCTTTAGGTTATATATTCCATGGAATACCTTTATTGCTACCCATAGGTTATCTTTCAATGCACTAGACACGTCATTCTAGCTTTTAATGGAAATCGGTATCGTGGAACGAGTGAGTGAGCCCTCCAAGTTGTTCATCCTCACAACTTGCTTATTTAGGGGAGCTCCATGGTCATGGTATTGTAGTTGCAACTGCTTTGCATCAGTCTCCTTTCTAAAGTTTGTTAATGTAGCAGGTCCCCAACTTTTCTTCTTAGGAATTGGAACACTTGGACCAGAGGCATCATCGGAAAATGAAAGCTCACCGGAAGGAAGAACAATATCCTCATGTGGATCCATTAATCTGTAACACACAACACAATCACAAAAACAATATAATAAATGACTACTAACTTTAATTAAACTTTGTGTACATTTTAAAGGACCCTAACAACACTAATGTGCATGCATTGTTAAACGGTCATAATTTCAATGCGTCGCCTATTAGTTATATTTTTGAATGGTGCTAATGCGTCACCTATTGCTTATATTTTTGAATGGTCCTAATGCGTCGCATAAAAAATATAGGTTTTCCTATATATATTATCAAAGGCATAGTAATGCCATATTGAAACAACAAAGTCATTCCCCATTGAAATAACAATAAATGTGTAGATTATACATAATTTGACACCAAAGTCATGCCAAATTGAAGCAACAATAAATGTATACATATTTCTAAATTTACAATGTTCTCATGCCCCAACAGATTATACATAAATATATAGATTATACCCTAGCCGACACCAAAGTCATGAATTTTTAACACCTTAAGAACATAGTCATGCCTAAGTTAAAAATAACAATTAATGTATAGATTATACATAAGCCGACACCTTTCATTACTAATAATAATACTAACATAAATGTATGAAAACATTTATAAAAACAACCATAAATGTATAAAAACAACAATAAAAACAACCATTTCTAATAATAATCACCATTATTGCAACCTAATTTCTCCATTTCAAATGCATTTTCTTATATATATAAAATAATAATAATACTATTACAAACATTTTATTTCTAAATAAACGTTATAAAATAACTCACATTGAAGAGTAAGGCTCAGTGAAGGCGTGTACGAAGAAATACCCGAGGGGCTCGGCGTGTAGAAAGAAATACTCGAGGGTCCTTTAGCTTGGTGGAAGAAGATATATATGAGTGAAAAAATTCGGTTTCCTTTGTCATTGATAAATTTGAGAGGAAGACAAATGGAAAATACTCGGTTGCTAGTGTTGATGAGTTAAGAGGATGAAAAATGAAAAAAATTTGAAAATACCGGTGTATTTTCGGATTTGAGGGGGTGCGTGGGGTAAAGGGGGGAATAGTGGAAAAATAAATTTGGGTTTGTGGGAATTAATCTCGCCATTAATTTCGAGATAAGGCGACGGAAAGCGTCACTAAAGGTCCTTTAGCGACGCTTTACGTCGCCAATTAAGGGCCATTTTGGCGTCACACAGCGTCGCACAAAGACCTTTAGCAACGCTGTGCGTCGTCGATTCCTTTTTCTATTTCTATAATTTATATTCTAAATTATAAAATAATAAATTTATATATTTCTATCTATCATATAAAAATTATATGCTAGCAATTTATATGATACAAAATATATATCATATTTATTTTAATTGCTAAGTTTATATATTTTATTATTGCATATATATTATTATATAGTTATATATATAATTTATAATTATATATTATATATATTAAATGAAAATTATATATCTTAAACATATTAAATATTAAAATATATATATAAATATATAAATTATATAGAAATACATTTTAGCGACGCTTGGCATCGCTAAAAGTCATTTAATGGCGACGCAATGTGTTGCTAAAAATACTCAGGCGTCGCTGTTTTAATATATATATTTTTATTTCTTTAATTTTTATTCTAAAATTTAAAATTATAAAATTATAAATTTTATTATTATATATACTAGCAATTAAAATTATAAATATATATCATATAACATTTCAATTGCTACATTTATTATATGATAGAAACTATATATGCTAGCAATTGAGTTTTGAAAATTTATATACTAGCATTTCATAAATATAAACATATATCATATAAATATTATATGCTAAATTTATTAATAAATATAAACATATATATATATATATCATTTTACTTTTAATTTCTAAATTTATATATTTTATTATTANATATATATTAAACATATTAAATATTAAAATAGATAAATATTTTATATAGAAATATAGATATATATAAATAGCTTGTAGAGACATTTGCGTCGCTAAAAGTCACTTGATATATTTTTTTATTTTTTTAATTTATATTCTAAAATTTAAAATTATAAATTATATATTTTATTATTATATATACTTGCAATTGAAATTATAAATATATATCATATAAAATTGATCCTCAACGTAAAATATTTGATATGCTTGCGAAGCCAAGAAAAATGGATCTGATTTGTGACCTATCTTATTGAAGTTGATTAATGTAAAACCTAAATCATCAGTTTTCACATCGATATTGTTGTCCACCCAATCACACATGAAAACAGTGACTCAGAAATGAACGTAATTGACATCCCAAATTTCTCTTACTTTATTATAGTAAGTCATATATGCTAAAATAGGATTGTTGTCCTTTGCAGTTGCATAATGCAAATCTTGAGCGACTATCTTGGCTACTATTTTGTGTGACACGTTTATTGTCCATTTTCACTGTGTTGAAACAAACCATTTTAATGACATAACATTCATGCTTGGTAACCACCCATTGAGGACCCTGTGCAATGCACCTCAAAGTTTCATTCACTTTACAATTCAGTTGACGTCGCTCGACTTCAACCTATTAACATCATAAAATGAAAGTAATCAGGTTTTCAATTGAATCTAACCCTCATTGTTACTCACTACAAAACTCTGTTGCTTCTTCAGCTATATAACTTTCAGCAATGCAACCTTCTGGATGATTTTTGTTGCGAACATAACTCTTCAATATTTTCATGTACCTCTCAAATGGGTACATTCATCTAAAATGCACTAGTCCACACTATCGAACTTCTCGTACAAGGTGAACAGTTAAATGGACCATTACATCGTAAAAATATAGTAGAAACAACTTCTCTAGCAAGCACAGAGTTCTCACAATATCACTCTATATGGCATCAATGGATGCAGTATTGATAGACTTTTAACATATTGAATTAAAGAAAAAACAAAATCTAACAATCGCAACTCGCACATTTTTAGGAAGCACCGGCCGTATTGCAAGAGGCAATAGTTGCTGCATCAACGTGTGATTATCATGGGACTTCAAATCTACCAACTTCAAGTCCTCCATTATCACAATATTTTGAAAATTTGAGGAATAACCATCTGGAATTTTTAGCTCTGCCAAATAGCGACAAAATAGTTTTTTCTCTTGCTTGGATAATGTATAACATGCAGGCCAAAAAAAAGTTCGTGCTCCATGTACCAACGGGGCCACTTCAAGCCGCAGGCCTATCTCTACTAAATCTAGCCGAGCATTTATTCCATCTTTCGTCTTACCTGGAATATTAAGCAATGTACCTATTATGCTTTCACATACATTTTTCTCAATATGCATAACATCCAAGTTGTGTCGTACATGGAGATATTTTTAGTACTTTAAGTAAATAAATATTGACTTCTTTTTCCAACAGTGTTCAACGTCATCCCCGTAGAAATTTTTACATATGCTCATATCGTCAAAAGTACAAGCATTAGGCTTTTCTAATATTTCCTCTCTGGTTAATGGTATCGGAGGCTCTCCAAATTCTTGAAACCTATTGAAAGCATTTTTTTACTTTCTGTACGGATGATTAGGAAGAACGAATCTTAAATGCCCAACAAAACTCATTTTCCTACCATTGTGCAAGCGATGAATAAAAAAGTTCTCGGAGCAAATTGGACATGCATGGTATCCCTTCGTTGCATGACCGGCCAAGTTCCCATAAGTAAGAAAATCATTTATCGTCCATAGCAACACTGCCCTTAAAGTGAATTCCTCTTGACGATAAGCATCAAAAGCTCTAACTTTTTTAACCCCTCCAGGTATACATCGATACAGTTGCCAGGCTATTTAGGTCCAGATATTAGAAGAGTCAACATCATGAATTTTTGTTTCATGCACAACCAAGGAGGAATATCATACACAACAATGATCACAGGCCAAACACTATAGACACTACTTTGTAAATTGTGGGAGTTCATTCCATCTGCTACAATAGCAAGTCTTAGATTTCTATCTTCTGTTGCGAAGTCTGGCAAAAAAAGGTCAACCAATTTCCAAGCTAGAAAATTTGATGGGTGTTGCATTTTGCCTCTTACAGTCTTTCTCTCATTTGCATGCCAGGACAAATTCTTAGCCAATAAAACACTGTGGAACATTCTTCTAAAAAGTGGAATCGGTGGAAAATATCATAAAAATTTAGATGGCATTTTTGTAGCAGTGTTATCTTCTCCAATTTTCCATATGGATGATCCACATTTAGGACATAGCATCAGATCTGCATGTTGCTTTCTAAACAAAATACAATTTTTAAGGCATGCGTGTATCTTCTCATACTTCATTCCCAACACATTTAGGGTCTTTTTAACATTATAAATAGATGTTGGTAAAACATTGTCGTTTGGTAGCATCTTAGATAACAACTTTAACAGTGCATCAAAGCTCTTGTCAGAAAGCCCATATGTTCCTTTTAAAGTTATACAATTTGACAACAGCCGATAACTTGGTAAAATAGGTGCATGGGAATAAAGGTTTCTCTGCCTTTTCCAATAGACATGCAAATTGATTAGGATTTTTTAGAATATCGGTGTCAATATTATCAAAGGCATCACAAGTCATTTTAATGTTGTTATACACCACATCTTCCTTGCTATCACTGTCATCTTCATCAAACTCTATATCTCGATTAACAAACTGTGAAGACGCCTCGACACCAGATTCATATGATTCACCATGCAAAATCCATTATCTGTAATTGCTATCAAATTTGTTCCAATATATGTGACATTTTATGTCCTTCATAGAATGCACTGTCATATTGACATATTTCATGCAAGGACACAGAACAACATTACAATCACTTACATTTTGCGCCACGAACTCTAAAAATTCGTCCACATCTTTGGCAAAATGAGCTTATCGTCTATCCGAATATATCCATTACTTATCCATATATTCCACAATATTATTTGAGTAATTAATGCAGTAATCTTAGTATTGCATCAAAATATGAAAGTTACCAAAAAAGAAAACAAATTACAAAACAAAAACATATATGTGCATGAATAATAAGGCTAATAAACGACAATACGATCGAACTTCTAGCGAAAGCAATATACTATAAAATACTGCTTTATATATATGTGAGTGTGTGTGTGTGTGTAAATTAAACTTATTTGCAATGTGTAATGACTTGGTAGAGTTTGTTTTCAACTTGGTATATATGATGATTCTACAGAGAAAAATGATTGAGAAACTCAAATTAAGTTAAGAGCATTGAGAAACTCAAATTAAGTTAAGAGCATAAAACATAAATATAATTTATTGCAAATATAAGGAGTTGGATGGCAAAATTAAATGAGGCATTCAATACAATTTGGTAGACAAATCGGTTAAAATTTGAATTTAAACACTTTTAGCAACGATCTTCGTCGCCTTTTCAATTAAAAAAAAGTATTGGTGACGCTAGCGTGGCTAAAGATTCGCGTGGCTAAATTAGAATTAATTAGAGACTCTCGCATCGCTAAATTAGATGCCACTATGTGCTATTGTTCGTATATGTCCTGTACATATATAAAGTAATGTGTAAATGTTTCAATAATGAACTTTATTAAAACTATTTCAATGTTATAAATAAACTGATCAATCATTTAGAAACTGTAATATTTTGAAGGTCAATATAATTTAATTATTTTATTAAATCTTGTTTATTGAATTAATGCAATGTTTATTGAACATATATATATATATATATATATAAATGATCGTTCATTGAATAACATTAATTATATCTTAAATATTATTTATTATTTTTTTCTTTTTTTTAAGGAATAAATTAAGGCTTCTGATAGATATATATATATATATATATATGCTAAAAGAATATACATATATATATAATATCCAACGAAATATATAAAATATATTTATTTTAATTATATTGATATTACATGACAGGTTTATATAAATTCTCCATGGATCTAAAAAATTAATTGGAAAATAACCGAGTGAATGTTTACATAAATTCTCCATATCTCTGCAAATGGAAAATAACCGAGAGAGCAGACTATGGTGAGCCTTGTCCAAGTTTTGCTTTTTATTCTCTGACACCCAGCTTGGACACACATGTAGTGTACTAAAAATTAATTAGAAAATAACCGAGTGAGCATATCATGTTTACATAAATTCTCCATATCTCTGCAAATGGAAAATAGCTGAGAGAGCAGACTATGGTGAGCCTTGTCCAAGTTTTGATTTCTATTCTCTGACACCCAGCTTGGACACACTTGCAGTGTACTAACAATGAAACATTTGATTTTTAGGTAGGTGAACTACCGGAAGAACTTAGATTGACAATTTGTAGTGGGTCGAACACCTAAAGAGTGTAAAGATCATAAATATTTCATTATTTGCTTCTATTTTCAAAGAGTATCAACTAAGAGATAAACCAAAAAGAATATCTAACAAAATAAAATATATATTTTTTATTATATACATGCATAGTTGGATTTTTTTTTTCTTTTCTTGGAAGAATATTTCATTCTTTCCTTTTATTTTGAAAGAATATCAGCTGAATAATTTGGAATAACAGCTGATATACTTTCAAAATAGAGGGCAAGAAATATATATATATATATATATATATATTTATATATATATATATGTGTGTGTAAAAGAGAGAAGCTAATCATGAAGGGTGGATTGTTAATGTGAGGATGTGAGTATTTATAGATAGAAAATGGTAGGTGGAAATTAAATTTTAGTAGATGCGAATTAATTACTAGGCATGCGTCGTCCAAATCAGCCACACAAAGGGTATTGGCAACGCAAGGGTCTCTAAATTACAAATTTAGTGACACTCGCATCGCTAAATTAGATGTAACTGAGATGTTTAGCGTCGCTAAATACCTAACTGTACCTGTAAATATATAAATTATTATGTACCTGAACTTTATTAAAGTACTTCAATGTTATAAATAAATTGAAATTTAGCAACGCTCGCATCGCTAAATTAGATGTAATTGAAGACATTAGTGTCTCTAAATACTTAACTGTACCTGTAAATATATAAATTATTATGTAACTGAACTTTATTAAAAGTACTTCAATATTATAAATAAATTGATCGATCATTTAACAAATATGATTTTTTGAAGGTCAATACAATTTAATTATTTTATTAAATCTTGTTTAGTAAATTAATGTAATGTTTATTGAACATATATATATAAATGATCGTTCATTGAATAATATTAATTATATATTATATATTATTTTTTCTTTTTTTCTTTTTTTGGTGAATAAATTAAGGCTTCTTATAAATATATATATATATATATGCTAAAAGAATATACATATATAAAAACGGAATATACATATATATACACAAAAATATCCAACGAAATACATAAAAGATTTTTATTTTATATTGATATTACATAACAAACAGTACTCTCTTATAACCGATCGTACATATTTTCATAAATTTTCCATATGGATCTCGAAAATTAATTAGAAAATGACCGAGCTAGTGAGCATATCAGGTTTACATAAATTCTCCATCGATCTCGAAAAATGAAAAATAACCGAGTTGGCTGATAATGGTGAGCTTTGTCCAAGTTTTGATTGTCATTCTCTAACACCTAGCTTGGACATGCATTCATTGTAAGAATAATGAAACATTTGATCTTGAGTTTGGTGAACTACCAGATGCACATAGATAGACGATTTGTAGTGGTCGAACACCTCAAAGAGCATCAAGATCATAAATATTTCATCGTTTGCTTCTATTTTGAAAGAGTATCACCTAAGAGATAAACGAAAAAGGATATCTAACAAAATAAATTTTAATTTTTTGCATTATACATAACAAACAATATATTCAGCATCTTGACTTGCTGAATCGCTCCTCATATCTGCTCCCACCGATCAAGCTCCTCTTCATTCCTAGTTTGCTGAAGATTGTTGCTTTTGCAATCCAGCTTTGGCCTCCATCTAAAGAACAAATAATGAAACATTTGATCTTTAGGTAGGTGAACTATTTTAGGCGTATAGATCTATGATTTGTATTGGGTCAAATACATAAAAGAGAGCAATGGTCAAGAATATTTTAACATTTGCTTCTATTTTGAAAGAGTATCAGCTAAATTGAAGACAAAATGACGTTAGAATATTTATGCATATTTGTGAAATAATTGTGGTAGGTGTGAATTAATTTTTAGTGTGATGTGAATTAAATACCAAGGCATGTTAGTCTAAATACCGATATAAAAATATGATTATTTTTCCTCATTCGTGATGCTGGTGTCGTCTGTTACCCACAATTGGCGACACAAGCGTCACCTTTTCTAAAAAATTGGATATTATTGGCGGCCTGTTACCTATAATTGACGACACCAGCGTCGTCTGTTGTCAAAATTGTACAATTGGCTACACTAGCATCGTCGTTCTAAAAATCAGACATTATTAGCGATGCTAGTGTAGCATGTTACCTATCATTAGGGACAGCAACGTCGCTAACGAGTGAAATTTTATCTTCTTTCGTTGTAAATGGTTTTTGCCGCGTAAAATTTTAGCAACAATGCTAAACATTTGTTGCAAAATGTATTTTGGGTGTCGCTAATTTTGTTTTGTACCTAATTATTTAGCGATATGTTAAGTTCTTGTATCGGGTATAGTTTTAGTGCGAAGCTTTTTTGCGACATATGCATAATATGTGTAGCGGAATGTATTTGGCGCACAAATATTTCCCGACACTTGTCGGATGAGTGTTGCTGAATGTGTTTGGAGGGCAGATTTTTCGTGACACTTGTTGAATGCGTGTCACTGAATGTGTTTGGCGAGTAGATTTTTTGCAACACTTGTCGAATGCATGTCGCTGAATCTTTTTCACGCCACTAAAGAAACATTTTGGCTATGTTTTTATGTTGATGTTTTGTTCAAATAAAGACAGCGCAATAATTTTGTGTCAGAAATTAGTTTTTCGCCAAGCAATTTTTTTTCTACGTCGTGCATTTGGTGTCGTGGATTCACGATTTTAGCGTAGTGTTTGTTCACCTGGCCAAAGCCAGACCACCCACACCTGCTAAAATGTCGCCATTTGGCTTTGGGCCAAACGAAATGTTAGTTTTCCAAAAGATGACATTTGGCCCAACGCTTGCCAAACGGCACGTCATGGGGTTCAAAATGGTGTTGTTCCTTTTAATCGATAATGTCATCGTCGACATCAGCAAAACAACGTTGTTTAGGTTATCTTGTTCCTTGAACTATGTCATGGGTCGACCCATCTCTACTAGACTGAGTCACGTGCCTAGGTCGCAAAACTCGCTTAAATATTATGATTTTTTCCACTATTTATGACTGTTCCGATTCCATTTCCTTCGTCTTTTCATCTCTGACGAAGTCTATAGGTCAATTTAGTGTAATACTTACCAAATTGCTTGAGGCAGAAAGGGAGGGGAATTTGCTTCAATTTAATTGCCTCCTTCCCTCCCTTATTCGATCATATTTTTACTATAGTAAAAATAATATCTTATTTAATTTAAAAAATACAATAAAGATACAAGCTTGATCAATTTACTTTTGACCTGTTATCAATCAAAATCTCAGTCAAAATTGAAAAATTCTAGTAAATGAAGATATAGGTCATTACGTTTTGTGCAAGATTTTTTCTCTTTTTAGAACTCTTCTTGAAGAAATCATGAAAGATTGTAAGAGATGAAAGAAAAAATTATTTGGGTTATTGCCTAGAAATTTTTTGAATGTCCGAACATTTTTAAATGGATTTTGAAAATTTTCAAACCCCTCAAAAAATGAATTCAATACCACTTTTTAAACCTTTTTTTTTTCTAATTTCCAATGACTTCGAAAATTCCTTCAAAAAGTTTCGAACCTCCTTTGAAAATGTTTATTAATTTTCTCAGTAACAATTCAAATTTGATTTTTCTTTGATTTTTTACAATTTTCATGATTTATTTTTAAAAAAAAAATTAAATGCATCTTAATAGTTTTTATAATTTTATATTTTTATTTAGAAAGCCTACAATTAATTTTGACTGTTAATAACTTCTAAAGTACAGAAGAAAACAGCAAGGAGATCAACAAAACTCAAATTCAGCATCTATTACTGGTCATTTTTCTAGCCTTTTCTAAACCAATTGCTTTCTCTTTGCTTTGTGTTCCATTTTCTCACATAAGCATTTAATCGAACAGGTTGTATTTGTAGCTTGAACAGATACAACTGCGTCCACATTTCAATGGACAATGACAGAGCTGTTGAAGAACCCAGAGAGATTCTATCCAGAGCCAGAGCAGAACTGGAGCAAACCATCGGAAAACGGAACCCAGCTGAGGAGTAAGACATTGCTCGCTTACCATACTTTTACAAGCCATTGTGAAAGAGACTTTTCGATTGCACCCAGTTGTTCCATTGTTGCTTCCTCGTCAAGCCGAAGCTGATGCAGAAATTGGAGGGTTAATTATCCCAAAAGGAGAAAAAAAAATTGTAAACACATGGGCAACCCATATTCATTCATTCCAGAGAGGTTCTTGGGGTCTGAAATGGATGTAAAAGGCAGAAACTTTGAGCTGATTCCATTTGGTTGGGAACGAAGAATATGTCCAGGATTGTCATTGGCAAAGAGAATGTTGCATTTGATGTTGGGTTCCGTTATCAACTGCTTTGATTGGAAGCTTGAAGATGGGATTAAAGCAGAGGACATGAATATGGAGGATAAGTTTGGGATCTCATTGGAGGTGGCTCAACCATTGTGAGCTGTCCCTGTCCCTCTCTAATTTTTATTTTCCCCGAGTAGAGAAGATCTTTCCCTTTTTTTTATTGGTAACAGGTAAAGCTTGAATTTTGTTGTCTGTATTGAAAATATCAATGACCCACATTTTAGAATCCTTGGGCTGTAAGGAGATTATTGAAATTGATGAAAAAAAATCTGCCCATTCTAGAACAACCAAAGTCGCGGCAATGCAACTGACTATAATTGGTATATAAAAATATTTAATTTAGAGTTTAATGGAAGAATACTACAGTGTGACTTTTCTTTTACTCCGTTTGTTCTCCATTTTTTAACAATTCCATTACAAGAGCGTTCTCAATTCATGCTGGCCCCACTGCATGCATTAAATGTTAGAGTTTTTGTTTTCCCCTAAAAAAAAAAAAAAAGGCACACCCACCATTGTTTGTCTAATTCTCCTACAGCCAAGCCAATAAGCTATCAACAATTTTTTCCCCAAAACGCTTTCCTTTACAAAACAAATATTGAACCAATTATAACGATTCATCTCAAGATTCGGGAAAGGACTCTTCGTTTTGACTGGATGCTTTTTGGAACTCTAGGTCAGCTAATAGATTAGCAGATTTATGTGCTAAACTCTACTTAGGATCTAATAATTAAGGTGTTTGTTTTCTATTATCGTTTTTCTGATTTTATCCCAGCTGAGTCAAGCTTCCTTGCTGTTGCTGAATCCATGGATTTTGTAACTCCCTTGTAATTCCCTTTCCAGGGCTTTTTGTGCTTTAATGTATTTACTATTCACCAAAGGAAAAAAAAAGAAGAAAAAAAAAAGTCAATAGACTCTATCACAACAGTGGCTAATTTAGATATCCAAGTAGAAATACCGGTGACTCTGTCGGTACTCTTTTTACTGTAGTTTCTATCTTGCAGACCTGAGCATAGCAAGATTAAAATCTGACTAAACTGACATCACACGTGGAGCTTGGAAGCCGACCGAAAATTTAGCAACAATAGATTTTTAACGTAAAAAGTAAAAAATATTATTTATCATCATTTAAAATAGTTGCAACTAAAAAAATTTTAGTATTAAAAAAATTAAATATTTTTCAATTAAAATTTATCATAGAAAATACAGTTCCACCGTTAGTAAATATTAATAGTGAAAAATAATAAGATTTATAAATAAATTAATATATAATTAAATGCATCATTTTATTTAGATCTTCGCCGATGATCATCACTAACAAACTAACAACCTGACGTCGCAATGTTGATGACGTGTTACTTTATCACTTTCTTCAAATAATAACAGAGACAAAATATGATCTGTAACGGACATGAACTCTGACAAAATAATAGCACATGCATTTTTTTTTTCTAGAAAATAATAACACATGCATATGCGTTCAGTTTCCATTCCAATAATTTAAGGAAAGTATATAATTAAATCTGCTTGAGAGAAGCTTATCAAAGAGACTCGAATTTCTATTTCGTTGATGAGTTATATTTTTAAAATTACAGTTTTAAAAAAAAATATAGATAAAAAAAAATGCAATATTCTGAACTCAAATCAAACCTTTAGTCCAGTAGTTTTCTTCTTTTTTCTTTGATTTTCTTGGCTGTATCTATGCCTTCTTGAGCCTCAAAAGATGGAAATTTGTAAAGAGTTCCACTAGTACCAGCTGGAATTCCCATTGTTGGGAACCTCATTGCACTAGGTCATAGACTCCCAAAGGGGTTTTCACCAAAATGCCGGATTTGATTTCTTTAATACATTTAGTCCTGTGATTAAATAAGAGTGTTTTGACTTTAGCATTGTGTCGTGGGCCTCGTGGCTGGCCAATTAAGCAGATGGATTTTAATAATATAGTTTTACATGAAGAAAAGATAAAAATTTAATTATTGCATTTTTCAAAAAAAATTTAAAAGAATTGTTTTGTTTGAAAACATATATTAAAGAAGAGCGAGAAAAATATCATGTGATATTTTTTTTAAGGATTTAGTTTGCTGTATTTGTGGCCAATGATAAAAATATCAGTATCGATGGAAAAATTAAAAGTCAAAAATACAGAAATATCGACATAATATCGATATAAATAAAAATACAAAAGAAATTATGAAATTTATAGAAAAATATAAAAAAATTTAATAACATTTAAGGATATGCTTATTTATTATATACTTTATCAATTTAACTATAAAAATTGAAAAAATATTGAGTGGAAATCATATTTATCATAATTAAGAGATTTATAGCACTCGCTGACAGGAACAAAAATGTTATTAATTAAATAATAAATTATTCATTAATTAGAATAATAATACATGTATATAATTACTTAAATATGAGTCAACCACATAGAATTTATTAGTGGTTGAAAACTTTCACTCTCATCTTCATCCTCATTTCTAGTTGTGTATTGAGAGAAATATTGATTAAAAAACGCATCTTCTTGATAATTTTACATGTAATTGTTAATATGCCAACCATATAGATGTAATACTTTATGTGATTGTCTTTGCTGATAGTCATAATATGAATATGAAGTTGATTGGCTCTGTTTATAACCGCTAATCCATTATGGTTGAGTTTGAGAATATATCCATGAGTTCTTACTTGATGACATTCCATAATCATCCAT
The DNA here is from genome assembly GCA_003254975.1 of Ochetophila trinervis. Taxonomy (NCBI): domain Eukaryota; kingdom Viridiplantae; phylum Streptophyta; class Magnoliopsida; order Rosales; family Rhamnaceae; genus Ochetophila; species Ochetophila trinervis. The sequence continues at coordinate 44,982 of QANX01003274.1, forward strand.
TAAATAAGGGTTTTATTCACTTTCAATCCTTATCGATTCAAAATTTGTAGAAAATGATTCATCTTCTTGTTGTGATATTCCCACTGTATCAATTTTTCTACACGTATAATCTTTTCTAGGATAAATTATATCTTATATGATTAGGTGATATGAGTTCTAAACTTTTAATCAAATAATTTTTTTAACTTGTTGAAAATTTATGCCAAAATAATCTTTTTCTTTTTTTTAAATTATAACTTTTTATTATTTTAAAATTGTAATTAATCATTGTTTTATATTTTTTTCTAATTATTTCAAATTTGCTTTCAAATTTCAATTCACCTAATTATATGGAATTAGTTAAAATATATCATCAATAAATAATTATAATTTAAAAAATACTCAAATATTTTATAAAAATATATCATATTTTTAAAATTTAACAATCTAAATTTTTAAAATTTCCACAGACATTTCAGAAATTTCCATAGAAATTTTGACCAAATTAACCATGGAAATTTTGATAGAAATATCATGGAAATTTCAAAAATTTCGACGGAAATTATGGAAGCACTCTTTTTTTTTTTTTACATGGAAATAGTTTTTCTAGCTCATAAAAACCGATATTTCATCAAAATTTCGACAAAAATATCGAAATTTTCATCCTTGCTTGTGGCAAGGAGGAAAAGGAAGAGGGATGAAAAAGATAGGGAGGGCTCCAGAAATGGCACGCAATGTTCATTTATGTTTCGTTTGGTTTTAAAAAAAAATTTAAAAACTAAACACAAAAATGCATTTAGTATCCATTTTTATTTTTATATTATTATTTTCAAAATATTTTTCAATTTTCAAAATTTTAGTTTGACACGGCTAGGACCCAGGACTTGGCAAACAGGTTCAGGACCTAGGAATGGGCAGGAACATGGGACCTGGATCTAGGACCGCATAGACAAGTCGAGACTCCGAACTCGGAGCTGGGATCCTGGACTACTGGTTAGGGTTGAAACTCTAGATTTACTTATCAGGGCCGGAAGCTCGGAGTACCCAAATAGATTCAGGATCCAGGTTTGTACGGACTTGGTTGGGACTGCTGACCATCTGAATTAGATTGGGACTCAGACTGCCTGTATAAGGCCAAGACTCAGGTTTGCTTAGATATGGCTAAAACCAAAGATTGTTAGACTATGTCAAGACCTGAGATCCTTATATGGATAAAATAAAGTGTTCAATATTAATCGGATATGCATTTGTAAATAATTCATTTGTAAAAGTTTAAAAAAATACAAAAAAAAATTTACTAAAATAAAAAAAAGAAAAACAGAAACGATTATCAAATAAGTTTTTGTTTTTGTTTTTGTTTTTCTTAAAAACACAAACAAATAATGGCTGTTGTTAATTTTTTTTTTAAACAAAACATGAACCAAAAATTAAAAACTGAATGCGTTACCGAACAGAATTTTAATTAGCTTATAAAGAACACAAATAAACAATGTTGTTGGGATAACCCTTTAAAATTTTACTATTTATCTTTAAAAATGCTCTTTAATTATGGAGAAACTATTTTTTTTTAAAGTTATTTGGAGATGCTCTAAATAGACATATTTTTAAAATTTTATAAAAATATTTTTAAAGTTTATATTGAATGAAAAATAATATTTGTCACCAACGACGGTAGATCACCAACAGAACTCATATTCTATTTGACAATTTAATTGGTTATATAAAAAAAGTTGACTATTTTTAAGTAGGCTTTTAATATAAAAACCAATTTATAATTAAATGCATCAAATTAATATTTTTTTATTTCAGCTTAGATTTTACTGATGATCTTCAACACTAATAACAAATAGCAAAGCTCATATTAAATACTCCACATTTAAATTAATGACTACTTAATGACTTTTATAGACTTTTAAATATCAATATATATTGGACATCAAAACTTTTATTGTAAGGTCTCTAAAAGTCTAAATAAATTAAATAGACAAGTACTTTTTAATTCCACAAATTCACCCCTTATGTAACTTAGTTTTAAGAAGCAAACTAGTTAAATCTTCAAAGATTTACTACTAGTAGGAAACAAAGCAACTTAATTTTTTTCATCTAGCTGGCAGCCATAGGAATGGCAACGAGAGGTATTGCTTTCTGCAAAGTAATTCCAAATCTGTCACCCATGTCTATATCTTCTGGTGCCATTCCATCAGGAAGCTTCCAATCAAAATGGTGAACAAGAGAACCCAAAGACATATTCAGCATTCTCACACCCAATGACAAGCCTGGGCAAATCCTCCGTCCGGCTCCAAACGGAATGTAAGACAGATTTGTCCCTCTAAACTCCACATTCGAACCAAGAAACCTCTCCGGTATGAACTCCGTTGGACTTTCCGGCCAGTAGGCCGGGTCTCGAGATAAGGCCCAAGCATTCACAAAAACATGAGTGCCTTTGGGAATGGTATACCCACAGACCTCCACATCCATTTGAGCTTGATGGGGTAAAAGAAGTGGAGCTGCCGGATGAAGCCGCAGTGTCTCTTTCAATACGGCTTGTAGATAGGGAAGCTTTGAGATGTCCTTCTCTTCCATGCTTTGGTCTTTGCCAAATGTTTCAGCAAGTTCTTGCTTTAATTTCTTCATCATCTTTGGATTCTTTAGGAGCTCAGTCATTGCCCACTCTACTGTTGTGCTTGATGTATCGGTTCCTCCAATGAACAAGTCCTGATGATGGTTATGTTTAATTAATAAAGTAATATATTATCAGACAATTACTTGATGGAATTTCTAGTTCATCATAAATGGCACAGGAAGCCCATTTTGAAGCAGTTAATTAAAGGTTTATAAATATAAAACCATATATTAAGGTGTATTCTGATGGAAGACTTAATAACGTTTTTTTTTTGCAAATATCATACTGGCCTTTGAAAAGATACACATGATAGCGTATGGACCGTAGTTAAATACATATGGCAGTGTACAAATTATGATTTTCAACTATACCATAACATTAAGTTGCTTATATACCCCACCGCATGTACTTGTTTAAGAAATGACTTCTCATTATATATATATATATATATATATATATATATATATATATATATATATA
>QANX01003274.1:48414-66848 GCA_003254975.1 Ochetophila trinervis
TCTTTTTTTGCTCCTTTCCCTTCTCATTTTCTGTGCGCTCTACATGAGCCATGACACCCCGAGTCGGAATTCTCTTGTACTACTGTCCGCCTTATATGATTCTTCAGCACCTACATGTTGGGTGCGATCATACCAGCACTAATGCACCGGATCTCATAAGAACTCCGAAGTTAAGCGTGCTTGGCCGAGAGTATTACTAGGATGGGTGACCTCCTGGGAAGTCCTCGTGTTGCACCCTCTCTCTTTTTTTGCTCCTTTCCCTTCTCATTTTCTGTGTGCTCTACATGAGCCATGACACCCCGAGTCGGAATTCTCTTGTACTACTGTCCGCCTTATATGATTCTTCAGCACCTACATGTTGTGTGCGATCATACCAGCACTAATGCACCGGATCTCATAAGAACTCCAAAGTTAAGCGTGCTTGGCCGAGAGTAGTACTAGGATGGGTGACCTCCTGGGAAGTCCTCGTGTTGCACCCTCACTCTTTTTTTGCTCCTTTCCCTTCTCATTTTCTGTGCGCTCTNTAAATCTCCACATCCCTTATATCACAAAAATATATATATATATATATATATATAAATAAGAAGAATTTTTTTTTTTAAAGTAATCGGCAATAATGGGTGCCTTAATTATTTTTTTTGGTGAAATGGGTGCCTTAATTATTATTTTTGGTGAAATGGGTGCCTTAATTGTGTGAGCAAAGAGAGAGAGAGTTATACCGTTAGCAAGGTTTTAACATCCGAACGTGTGAGGTCTCCAGAACCATGTTCCTTGCTATTATCAAGAAGAACATCCAAAAAATCACCACACCCCAGCGATCCAGATTCTCTACGGTTCACACGTTTATCAATAATCTTATCAATCAAAGAATGCAGACGATCATAGGAAACCTTAGTCCCCCTTTTTATACCTTGTGGATCAAACGGCTTTAGAAAAGGTAAACAATCTGTAAGATTTGGTTTTCCGGCGAGCACCATTATTCTCCCAATCAGCTCTTTAAGTTCTTTGATGACATTAGACTTGGAATCAACAATGTCCACAGAGAACATGTTGTTGGACAGTAAATTCAAGGATGTTCCAAACGCTAACCTCCCAATATTAATACCTTCCCCAGCTTCGCTCGCTTCGGTCACACGCATCACCATAGCTCGTATCATCTGGCAGCGCAAGCCTTGAAGCGCTTCGAGCCGCTGCGTTGTGAAAACCTGAGTGTTGCATAGCTTTCGTAGACTCCTCCATTTGGGTCCGCCTGATAACCAAGCCATAGCGTCTTGGTAATCGTCTTGCGCTGTGACGGCCTGTGGGATAGGTCTCCCCAGGCAGGCCTGGTCGTTCTTTACGAGAAACTCCCTCGCCATTTCTTCGGATGTTGCAACCACTGCGGTGTTGAAGCCGAGTCGGATCGTCATGAGAGGGCCATGAATCTTGGCCATTTTAGCCAAGGACTTGTGGGGACTATGACCCATTGCAATGAGGTTGCCGACTATGGGAAACCCAGTTGGTCCTGGTGGGAGTGCTTTTCTCTTTGCAAATACCCATCTTTTGAGGTTCAGTAAAATTTGGATGCTGATCAAGAGGAGCAGAGGAAAAAGAAAAAAAGTACCGTAGGACTCCATTTACGAGATTTAACTGAGCTCATAAATGAATGGAAATGTATATACATGGCTATCTATACTGCATATGCATGTGCTCTTATCTTTGGAAGAAACAATACTTTGTATTTTTGTTAGATCTGTGGATTGGGATATATGTAAGGTATACTGTTTAGAAAATTTTTATATCTACCTAATATCTATTTAATAGATAATAAAATTAAAAATTAATCTTTAGTAAGTAAAATTATAGATTGTTATATTAATTGGTATGTATAATTTATTTTTCCCTATAAAATTATAAACAATTGATAATAATATATTTATTTTTCTTTTTACTTAAAAAGTATTATATTTTTTTATAATAATAATACTGTTGATCGAATCATATTAATTAATGGACCTTTTAAAATTAGACATAATTCATTTTACAATGTTTATTTTATTTTTTACCATATATATTAATTTTAGTTAATAGACATAATAACAACAACAAAAATATATATATAGTAATCTACATAATCAGATATTATATAGCATGTACAGCTGTTTGCTATTGACCAAGACGTATGAAAAACAAAACAAAGAAAAAAACATAAAAGACCGAGAATAAAAGACAAAAATAAACAGAAAGAAAAGATCCAATTGCAAATAAGTTTACACATGTTTTAGGTGCTGAGAACATGCGTACTGCAGGGACAATGCACCTAATTCAGCTTTATTCAGTTTATTGTCTTCCACATGAACAGAGGATCAAGTCAACAGGGATCAAGACATCGCAACAGCAGAGGATAAAATTAGGGATGGTAATGGCAGAAAATCATTGGATAGTCATCCCATAATTCAGCACACCAATTGTAATCAAATGAAAAGTAAGTTTTGAAAATATACATTAACTTTGCTCAAAAAGTGCTACAGGTATCTTGGTGTTTTTTGTTATTAGTTTTATTTTTCCATTATATGTATAAATCCTCAAAGAAGTTATTTACCAAAAAAAAAAAAGATCATCAAGGCCGCATAAAAAAGTATAAAAAATAAAGGTTTAAATATATTTTATTATCTTTTAAAATTGAATTTGTTCAGTCTCTACAATTAATTTATGCAATTGATATCTTCTAAATTAAAAAAAGTTACACATTTATCCAATGTAGTTGAAATTGACAACAAAAAGTTGCACATTTGTCCAATTTAGTTAAAATTGACAAATTCTATCAATTTAAAATTAACATATGACGCTCAAAATTATTATTTTCATTTTTTTTACCAAAAATTTAAAAAAAAAAATTAAAACATGAAAAAAAAATCTAAAATTCATTTATAGTTTTTTTTTTTCTCTTTTTTAATTTTTATTTTAAGTTTTTGGTAAAATTAAAAATGAAAAAAATAATTTTGAGAATCATATATTAATTTTAAATTGATAGAATTTGTCAATTTTAACCAAATTAGACAAATATATAATTATTTTTTATCAATTTCAACTACATTGGATAAATATGCAACTTTTTTCAATTTAGAGGGTATCAATTGCATAAATTAATTATAAAAACTTCTAAGCGAACAAATTCAATTATTCCCCATTGTTTTGTTTGTCTTTTCTTTGTTATTTTCTTAATTTGCACGGGTTATTCAATTATATATTATTCCAGCAAAAGATTTACATAAACTATCGCTATAGCCTCTCCACATGGTAAACTATCGCTGGCATGCAATATAACTACCGCAATATCTAATTCTAAAATGTATGATTAAGCTGTCTTTGATAATCGTATTTATTTTTTATTTTTAGTTTTTATTTTTAAATTTTTTAAAAGTTAAAAATAAAAATGTATTTGATAATTATTTTTATTTATTTTTTTTTAAAAAAAAACTAAAAGCGAAAATGCATTTGATAATCATTTTTATTTTTTAAAAGATAAAAATTATTTTTTTTTTATAAAAGATAAGAAAAAATTATTCTCTTTTTCAGTTTTTATTTTTTATTTTTTGATAGTGTTAGGATACAAGATAGTCCGAACCAGCCTTGAATATGAGACTGTCTATATAGAATCTGAACACGAGACTGTCCGGATGCAAGAGGAACCCAGTTGCACCTAGATAGGTTCAGGTACCACACATCTGAGTCAAGACCACAAACAGATTGGGACCATGGACTGACCTGACATAGTCAAGACCACAGACATACTCAGTCCGAGTTGTAAAATTAAGATAGCTTGGTCGAGGCTGGAATCCAAAACTGGGCCAACGGGACAAAAGCCTGGGACTGTCCAATTAGAGCTGGAGTTTGAGATAGCCCAATCGAAACTGGAGCTCAATTGCTTGACCGGGGTTGAAACCCAAGAATGCCCAAACATGGCCAGTACCGGGATTGCCTGATCAGAATCCAAAACTCAGGAGTACCCAGTCAGGGCCAAAATCAAAAAGCATCCGTCGGAGCAGAAACCCGAGAGCACCCGTCAGAGCTAGAATCCTAGACTGCCCGGTCGAGACCAAAGCCTAGGAAAACCAAGTCAAGGTTGGAACTCCAGATAGCTTAGTCAGGACCGGAACCCAAGCTAGTTCTGTCATGGTGGAACCCGAGACTGCTAGGTTGCGGCGGAACTTGGGATTGCCATGTTCGGGCCAGAACCAGAGACTGCCATATCCAGGCTAGAGCACGAGATTGTCCGGTTTGGATCGAAACTCGAGACCACCCAGTCTAGACGAAAACTCTGGGACTGCCTTGTCCGAGCCGCAACCAGTGATCGCCAAGCCTAGACAGGTACCGAAGACCGTCCGACTGGAGCTGGAATCCAAGATAGCTCGATCGGAGCCATAATCCAAGACTACCCAGTCGAAGCCAGAATTCAGGGTCAAGAAACCGAGACCACTCAGAGACCATGAACTTCTTGATCGGGCTCGGGATCTAAGACTTGAAATTGCCCTATCAAGGCTGGGATCCATGACTTGAGATCGCTCAGTCGAGGCCCGAATCAAGCCGAAACCTAAAACTACTTGGTCATATTTGGTCATAAATGGTTACCGAAAACAAATTTTTATTTTTTTCATAAAAAAAATTGTTGTTATTTTTTATTTTTATTTTAGCAAAAATATAAACCAAAAATTATAAACAAAAACTATAAACCATACATAAAAACTAAAAACTCAATGCATTAACAAACAGACTTTGAAAGTATTTATTCAGAAGTTTGGTTCAAATTTTTGTTAGAGTAGACTTCAGCGAGATTCATTTAAAATTTGATTGCACACACACACACACACACATATATATATATATATATATATATATATTTCATCGGATAAAAAAGATTAATTTATAAAAAGAGTATTTTAACAATATTATATTGATTATGTTAGGCAACGTAATTAAAATTTTGATTGCATATTTAATATTTTTTTAAATTTCATAAACTTGATAATATTTTCAGCCCTCAACATAAATTAAAAGAAAATAATTTAAACCATTGAATCATAAAATTCGGTCTTGATACCATATTAAATTAAAATTTAATATCAATGCCAAAAGATTGGATTATAAACTTTATCGCTAACATTTATACAACTTTTTAGACCAAATACTGAGACACTTCTTTACATTGTTTGATCTGAAGGGAAATAAATTCCATATGAGCGGTATTTGTAAGTTTCGCTAAATAATCAAACCATTGAAAATATATTTTTAGATTATAAGTCTGACTATGTCCGGATGAAATCCCTTGCTTTAATTTAGAAATAATATGTTTAAGTTTTCATTATAATAAAAAAAATTCCATATAAGTATAATCATTATTATTAAGATTAATTGCATTTTGATAATTTTAATTTTTTGAGTTTGGAGACTTAGGATGGACCCTCAATTTTAAAAAAATTAGCAATTTTGATTTTCAATTGTTAAATTAGTTTCAGATTAACTGAATTTATAATTTTAACCAAATAAATTAATTAATAATAATTTTTTTTTTATATAGATTCTGCTGAAAAAAGAAGCATCACCTATTATTTTGGCAACTATTGAGGATCAAAAACAAATTTATAAATTAAAAATATAATCCATTGTTTTTAAAAATTAAAAATCTAAATTGTAAAATAGTTAAAAGTATGAAAATGGAATTAAGCATTATCATTATTAACTTACCCAAAAAACATTATCTTTCTTTACTTTTTTTCTTTTTTAAATAAACCAGTATCATTGTGGGAGCGTTTGGTATGAAAAATCAGATCGAATTGGATATAGCAGAATTTGATTTCTTAATTCATGCTCTGTGTTTGGTGCAGTTTCAGATTAGATGACAGAATTTCTACGATATAAATAACAAAAATATTAGAAACATTATAAAATAAATAAACATAACACACTTATCATTAATATTGTTCATATCTATAAAAATAATGATGCGGAACCCCAAGATTAAAGAGTCCGAAACCCCAAACACACAAGAAATATTGAACAATAATTGGAAAACAAGAATCCGCCCTACCAAACCCTTAGATAACTTGTATCTAAAAACGTGGATTAGAAGGCTAGGGAAAGAGAAGAATAATCGCCACAAAGTATTTCTACTTTGATAAGATAATTCAACTCCTAATGCAACAAGAAGAAGAAATTGATTCCTCACCTTGCAAGAACACTCCTGGGAGCAATAGGAAAATTAATTCTCTCAATTGATTAAAAACTCAAATCTCAAATCTTTCTTACAAAAGAAATTGATCCCCCTTTATATAAGGACTAGGGTTAGATCAAGAATCAATCTAAACCATAAAGTAATTAGGAAACTAATCCTAAGAAAATTAGGAAAGTAATCCTAAGGAAATTAGGAAGGTAATCCTAAGGCTAAAAACTAACCCTAAATAAAAATAATCCGAAAATAGAAATAATTACAAAACTGCCATTATAATCCGAAAATAGCTAAATTACGAAATTGCCATTCTAAGTTGTTTATTTTTAAAATGATGTCCTTTCGTCTCCGCAACTCCCGAGCATCATTACGACTTTCATCCCTTGGTTGGACAACATGCTTAAATCATCATTAGGCCTCGGAAAAGTGTTCAAATCATTTGGAAACTTGAATCGATCTTCATCCATAATTCTTTTCACAAATCCAAGCATTCCTTCTTTGATTTTCTTAGCTCGAGAACGCGTCACTGGTCCACTTGGCAACGTAATGTCCTTATCACGAACATCCATTCTAGAAGAGCGCTCGATGCCCACATCATTCCCCCTATCCTCAAAAAGATTCGTCCTCGAATCTGCATCCATGTCAAAAGGAGAAAGATCAGCAACATTAAATGATGCGGAAACATTATACTCACCTGGAAGATCAATCTTGTATGCATTGTCATTGATCCTCTCGAGCACTTGAAAAGGTCCATCACCTCTAGCATCTAACTTAGACTTCCTTTTATTAGGAAACCTTTCCTTCCTTAAATGTACCCAAACCCAATCACCTGGTTCGAATATTACTTGTTTGCGCCCTTTATTAGCCTTTTGCGCAGTTAATTTATTCCTCTTCTCAATCTGTAATCGGGCCTTCTCGTGTATAGCTTTAACTAAGTCCGCCTTCTTTTGTCCATCTAAGTTAGCAAGTTCACTCAAAGGTAAAGGCATCNTAAAAAAAATAAAAAAATAAAAAAAATAAAAAAAATAAAAAAATAAAGTAACTTTACTAGCTTATGTCTCCTCCTAAGGACTTGCAGAGGCAGAGGGTGTTATTGTACATGTACAAATATAAAGACCAACGACATCTCAATTTAATTTTAACAAGTCTTGAACAGAATCATACAAGAGGAAAAAATAAATAAATTAAAAAATCTTGAACTAGAACATATAATCCAAGCCCACTCCCAACACACCAAAATAATAAAATTACAAAAAAATAAATAAAGGTAAAATAAAACAGGACATATAAACAGGCAAAGTGTGAGAATGATGAAAATTTTATATTGGGAGCAGGCGGGCAGCAATATCACAAAGTTTCTGTCCTTTTTCGTTATCTTCTACCGGGGCAAGTATAACCGTGGCAGAATATATGTAATAATGTGTCTCCTACAGCTAGTGGTGGGCTTTTGTTACCAAGTACAATGGAATTGAAAAAAATCTCCAATTTAATCAGGCAACCTAAGGTACGAATTTTTAAACATACTGTTAAAATGTTTGTTAAATTTTCTAAAAGGAATTTTTAACCAAATACGTCCTTAGTAGAGTGGTTCCACCATAAAACGTACTTCTTTGTTATTTAAAAAGAAAAAAAAATCCATATCAACGATCAAGATTAGAATCAGGGACCAAATCCCCCTTATCCATGATATAGTGCCGATTAATTAAGCAAAACTCGAATAAGAAGGAAAAAGTTAAAGAAGCTAATGGTTTCCGAGTTATCCTTTTTCTTTTAAAAATAGAATATCTAATCAACAGAAAGATGAAGCAAAAGGTTGGAGAGCTTGTGAGCTTGACTTTATGAGAACGTTGACCAATGCTAAACTGTAGATGAGGAGTAGGTATATGCTATTAGATGCCGTAGCTGATTCTTGTTTTTGTAACGATCTCTTAGTATATAAAGTGCAGGCCGCTCTTAATTCATTAACCTCTTCATTCCAAACCACAGCCATAAAAGGCTCTCTAGCGCTCTCTCTCTCTCTCTCTAGCTCCTCCATTGCTGAACCAAAAGGAAGCAGGTCAGTCTACGCAATTCTCACTTTTCTTTTCTCTTTGCAATGATTTATTTCATTAATTTTCCAGACTTGTCTGATTCATGAAAACCTGAGAAAAGTTCCATGATTTCAGGAACTGTGTTTCTTTTGGGTAATAGGACCACCCAAAAAAAAAAAAAGTTAGATATTTTCATCACTATGCAAATTAAATTAATATACTTTTCTGGGTTTTCAGCCCCCAAAAAAGAAAGTAGCTTTCTGGGTTTCTTTTGTCTTTTTGGAAGACAGATAGGAGCAAATCATATCTGGGTAGGGAAATTCTTTACTTCCATTGGACATTGAGAGTCATATCCTACCAGTAGGAAAGCTTTATTATTGGCTAAAACCCAGTTGATTACCAAGATGCCGTAGTTGACTTTTTTTATCATAGCTTTTTATAATTTTGTATTGGTTTTTTTTTTTTCACCACTGTTTCTAAAGTATAAGATGATTTTTACTTTGTCTATAATTAATTTTTTTGCTCACTTTGACTTTGGTCCTTAAATAATTTTTTTGCTTATTTTGGTCTTTAAACTTCTATAAATGCATCAAAATTGATGCCTAGAGGTATTTTTCAAACTGAAATTTAAAGACCAAAAGGATGCATTTATTATAGTCTAAGGACTAACAATGAGAAAAATCTTTTAATTTTTTATTTTTGGACATTAATTAGACACCCATACAGTGAGGACTGTCATAGAGTCCAGATATTTTAGTTTCTATCTTTCTTCCTTCTTCTTTTTTGGCAGAAATGCTTTGAATGTAATTATTTTTTTCTTCTCAATATTCGTTTCAAGAAATAGGATTTGAAATTTTGAATACAAGATTATCCAATTGAAATAACTTGTGCCGGTAGATATTTTAGAAATTAAGACAGTTGCCAATTGATAAATTAATTTGCAACTTGCAAAAGTCAGTCAACAAATTGGGGACATGCATGTATCTCTTTCAGTCTCTACAGAAAAATTGTCAAATAGAGACTTTAATTTATTTGCAACGACAAACTAGCTTTTTGTCTCTCGTTTCATTAGTTTTTGACTCTTTGCATTTTTTTTCCCCCTTCAACTTGATTGAATCTGAAACGGCATGGAATTATTGATACCTTCAGAGTCGTACTACATCTATATCATAGTAATAGGTTGTAACAAAAATTATTAGGATCCTTAATCAGAAGCAAATAACAATATGTGATATTAGGGGAAAAAAAAAATGTAACTTGCAAAGCAAGCAGTTCATGGATCCCAATATTAAAATTAAAAAGTAGAGAGAAAAGTAGATGATATATCAATCCATCTAATTTTGGTCTAAAAAAGCTAAATATATTATATAATTTTCAATTAATATAGGAAGATTCCATACCCCCTACGTACGTCATAAAGAAGAACAGACCATATTTTTTGGTAATTAATTTCTAACACCATTTGGATTGTGTTATAAGCAGGAGGAGTTTGAAAATTGCAATTGAGATATTGTAGGCAAAGGCATGGCTGGAGATCAGCAACTCGGAGTGCTTAACGCACTCGACGTGGCAAGAACACAGTGGTACCATTTCACCGCTATTGTAATTGCCGGAATGGGGTTCTTCACAGATGCATACGATCTGTTCTGCATCTCTCTCGTCACTAAACTTCTCGGTCGAATTTACTACACCGACATTACCAAACCTAAACCCGGAACTTTACCTCCTAACATCGCCGCCGCTGTAAACGGCGTCGCACTCTGCGGAACTCTCGCCGGCCAACTTTTCTTCGGCTGGCTCGGAGACAAATTGGGCAGGAAAAAAGTCTACGGTATTCTAAATTCATTCCTTCTCTATTTCTAAATACAAATACAAAGTCTGTGTATTATTTATAACTTGAAAGTGATGAAACAGGTATAACGCTTCTTCTGATGGTCATCTGTTCCATTGCCTCCGGACTTTCGTTCGGAGACGATCCAAACGGAGTGATAACCACGCTCTGTTTCTTCCGGTTCTGGCTGGGTTTCGGAATCGGCGGCGACTATCCTCTCTCGGCTACGATCATGTCGGAGTACGCCAACAAGAAAACTCGCGGAGCTTTCATCGCCGCTGTGTTCGCCATGCAAGGCTTTGGCATTTTAGGAGGAGGGATTGTGGCGCTGGTCGTCTCGTCGGCGTTCGACCACGCATTCAAAGCTCCAACGTACAAAGAAAACCCGGCAGAGTCTCTTGCGCCTCAGGCCGATTACGTTTGGAGAATCATTCTGATGCTCGGAGCTGCCCCGGCAATTCTAACATACTACTGGCGGATGAAAATGCCCGAGACCGCTCGTTACACAGCGCTCGTCGCCAAGAATGCGAAACAGGCCGCCGCGGATATGTCGAAGGTTCTGAACGTTGAGCTGGAAGCCGAAGAGGAAAAGGTTGAGAAATTGGCGAAAGACAAAGCCAATTCCTTCGGGCTGTTCACTCGGGAATTTGCTCGAAGACATGGTCTGCATCTGCTGGGGACCACTTCCACTTGGTTTTTATTGGACATAGCTTTTTACAGTCAGAATCTTTTCCAGAAGGACATATTCTCAGCCATCGGATGGATTCCGGCGGCGAACACCATGAACGCGATCCACGAGGTTTATCGGATTGCGAGAGCCCAAACCCTCATAGCGCTGTGCAGCACTGTGCCCGGTTACTGGTTCACAGTCTTCTTGATTGACTATATGGGCCGCTTTGCCATCCAATTGATGGGCTTCTTCTTCATGACCGTCTTCATGTTCGCCTTGGCGATTCCGTACAATCACTGGACCAAACCGGACAATAGAATCGGCTTCGTTATTATGTACTCGCTTACGTTTTTCTTTGCGAATTTCGGACCCAATGCGACCACGTTTGTCGTCCCGGCTGAGATTTTCCCGGCCAGGTTGAGATCTACTTGCCATGGAATATCTGCGGCGGCAGGTAAGGCTGGGGCTATAATTGGAGCTTTCGGGTTCTTGTATGCGGCACAGAGCACCGACCCGACCAAGACCGACGCCGGGTACCCGACCGGTATTGGGGTGAAGTATTCTCTGATTGTGCTTGGAGTTGTCAACTTCCTTGGAATTGGGTTTACGTTTTTGGTTCCGGAATCCAAAGGGAAGTCACTCGAGGAGTTGACCGGAGAGAATGAAAATGAAGGCGTTGAGGGTACGGAGCCACTTTCTAGCAGAACTGTTCCAGTTTGATTTAAAAAAAAAAAAAAAAACAAACTGAAATGGGAGCTTTGTGAAATTTAGATTCCTTACTTATCTTGTTTTTGCCTTTTTTGTTTTGTTTCTTTGTTGTTATAAGTTGAAATGCAATAATAATGTAGATATTTAATTTGTGAAGGTTTTAATGCATAAGAAGCAAATTATATTTATGTTTTTTTTTTTTGATTAAAAAAATATTATATATATGATTGTGTTTGGATAATGTTTGCAAAATATTTATATATATATATATATATATGCAAATTAATATTTCTCATATGAATAGCCATGTGATAATTATTTTCAGTGAAAAATAGCTATATTCTTGAAATGCTTTTAGGGGTTTTAAGGGCATCTCAAATTTCTATAACCATAAAATAATAAGTCAAAGTCAAGACAAGCCTGCCTCGTAATAGATGTACTGTTCATTGCGATGTCGGAGTTGGCAAAAATTTGTGGAAACAACGATGTGAAAGACCTCTAATAGACGATAAAATTTTCGGTGGGACCGGCGCACAGTATGCTTTATTTACATGTTTATTTATTTATTTATGTAAATCTCATCATATAAGGATCCAGACCCCACAAGTAGGTGCGAGTAAAATGAACCGCGCACCCATCTCACATTTTCCCCTAATAGAGCCATAGAAACTGACTACGTGTATCATTTTATCATTCTCTTAAACAAATAATATCTTCCTTATTGTATTCATCAAAATATATATATATATATATATATCTTCCTTATTGGGCATTGTCCAAAAACACCATTTCATCATAAAAATGTCCAAAATGACATAAAAAGGAATGGATTACCTTATTGAAGAAAACATACGCCGTTATTCGTTGTTTTATATTTTAACAAGAAAAAAATATGGGGAGAATTGATTTTATAACTTCTATATTTTTTTTCTTTTCTTTTTGAATCTTTGTGTCCAGATTTCGAGTATGACCCATAATATTTTGGCTAAAAATATATATTTTCTTCATGCATGGTCTGCTCTATGCAATCCAAAAACAATTTGCAAAACTATTCAAAAAATCTACGCAACATTTTGACATCATTATTGGCACATAATTTTTTTAAAACATTATTCATATTACTTATATATCATATTCAGGGCCGCCTCAATGTTATGTGAGGTCTTAGGTAAGAATTAAAAAAAGATAGTGATTTTGTTTTATATAAAGTTATTTTTTATTTGCAATTATTTATATTTTATATAAATATTATAATGATTAATAACTAAAATACATATAGGAAAACAAATACACTTAATATTACAAAATATTTAAATAAAATTTAATGAAGATTTATACATCTTAGTTCAAAGGAGGGAAAACTGCTAATTTGTTTTTTAATTGAAAATCTATATTCACATTAAAAAAAATTGAAAAAAGCATTCAAGTAATTAATATGTAGATTTTTTTTTTANGTTATAAGCAACTAAGGAATTAAAGAATATGTGTTATTGGCTTGAATTTTCTACTTCATGTTGACATTTCTAAGCTGATCAGCCGTAGGATGATGTCAAGTTTATATAATGCACGTCATTGATAATGTGTACCCTTTTGAGCTTGGATGACAATTTGAATCGGTTGTGCTGAGGTGAGTTTTTAGGTAACTAGAATTGGATGCCATATGTAGGACTTATTTACAGTGTATGTCAAGTTAAGTCTATTAAAGATTGCAGCTTTGAGTGTGTGAACTATAGTGTGTAGAATGTTTATGTAAGTCATGTAAATCAAAGTGCTCTAATATTGCTTTATGTTATAATAACATAAACATAGAGAAGGAGTGCAATCAATAAGAGAAATCGTGCAGAAAGAAGGATTAACCACTGTGGAGGAACAAAATCCTTCTCTCAAATTTGATATGATTTGGTAACATTGCTTATCCTTTAGTGAATAAGATGAGGCTTCTATAGGTGGTTTCTATGTGTTCGCCATAAAATTAGACGATATGTACAAATTAAATCAATAAACAATTGACATTGTAGGGGGACGCTGAGAATGGACAGCTGCTGGGGAGAAAATGACTATGGGAAGAGACCCATTTCAGCAAGACCAAGTGGGTAGACGACGTATCGAAAGAAGTTTATGTAAGTAGGCATTTCAATGGCTGTTAATGTAAATGCATATATAAATGATAAACTGACAAGAATGCCTAATTTTCTGGTAATAAAGGATGGTAGTTTTTTTCTTTTTTGCTGTAATATTTATCGAGCAGCAGATCAATCAGTTTTGTAAATGTTTTTCAGGATAAAGTACTTGAGCTGGAGGATGAGACACAGGAGGAATGTGACATTGAAGTGGGGGAGGATGAATTATTTGATATGGTTTTGCCACCAAAACTTGGCTCCGTATGTGGATTAGGTGAAGGTGCAAAGCCCTGAAGATCAAAATCGTAGAGGGTTCAAACAACTTTAAGGGAAGCTGAAGAAGAACGAAAGAGAGAGAAGGTAGCAGTGCAAAAAGTGTGAACATTGAGGTGGAAAACGAGGAGCTGAAAGAAAGGTTGAAATCGATAGAGAAGCAGCATAACAATTACATGACTTACATAAGGGAAATGTAGAGCTGCGAATGGACTCCTTTGAGTGTAATCTACCCAATGAGACAACGTCTAATGATGAAGGTACATGTGAATTAACAAGTAGATGTTCATGAAATTGTGTTAATGAGCTATAATATTGCTTTGTGTCTGAAATTGGGTTGGTTGTTTCTGCTTCAATGAGATGCAGGTTCCTTTAGCTTGGACTCAGATTGAATGTGGTATGCAAACTGGTACCCAACTTTTAAGATGATAGTAAATAGTAGTTTGAAGGCCAATTGTTAATATATATTTTGTGAAGATGTTAAGTGCTAACATCTTAAGTTGCACATGTTGTGATTAGGAAATGAGAAACTGATATACAACCAGCAATGCTGAAACTTTAGACAAGTGGTCATTTTGGAATTAGCGGTAATATTTTAGGATGTTTTGTTATAAGTAAAGCAAAATGTTTTGATAAGAAAGCATGTTCGTTTAGTTGTTGTTTATTGGTTGTGGATTTTGATGAGAACTTATATATGTTTTATTTCAACATGCTGAATAACTAATTAATATGGGACTGGTATGGCTTCCAGAACAGCAGTTATGTATAACTTCTATGGCTAATAAAAATAGCCACGAAACATAAAATTTACACTGCAAAATTGAACCCATTTAGTAACGAAATTTATTTTTTGTGACAAACAAATATGCAATATGTTNATTTGTCTTTATATATATACTCCAACGATTTAAGCATGTGTTTCTTTATTTATATTTTACCCGTTTGTAGTCATCCTTAATCTCCACACACATGGACTACAGCCATCTCCATTTCTACCCTCATTTTGCTTGCATGCGTTCCTTAATCTCATCAACACTAAACTAGAGTTCAATATATAATATTACAATTTAATAACGATGATTTGGATCCACCAGGATCATGAACAAAAATTAATAACGATGACCTCATAATTCTGCCCCTCGTTATAGCTGCGTTCCTTATCATTAACACTACTACAATTCAATAATATAATAATGAATTAATATACGATAGTGTTGATGAAGAACGAAAATGAAATATAGAATTATTGAATTAAGTCACTTTGTTAGCTTGCTGATCAAGCTTAGGCTCGGTGTTTATACAGACAGGGAACAGTTACAGCCTGCAGGGTAGCTTTGGCTCACATGCACTAACAACAAACTAAGCAGAGACGTGGCACAACTGATATACTCCTACAATATATAGTAGAGAATAAATTAGTAATTTCCTTAGTATATGCTAGTGAAGATATTAAATTCATATTCATAGTACAATAATTAAGGACCAGTACTACAGTAATCTTTATATATCTATCAACTTGAACGATATAAGCGTGTGTGTTTTTATTAATTTTTTCTCCAATTACGTCCATTTTCTACCCCTCGTTTTAAAGCTAAAGTAGAATAATTATCACAATTAATCTGCAGGAAACCCTCAGAACCTTTCTATATAAAGGGGTGCCAAACCCTTGGCACTTACAACATATACCAATTCTCATTCATCGTATTCATAAAAAATGGCTCTTCAAGCCAATAAACTTCTTCTGCTGCTAATTTGCCTGATCCTTACCTCGGCCTCAATCCAAATCTCTGAGGCTGATGGAGGCATAGCCATCTACTGGGGTCAAAACGGCAACGAAGGAAGTCTAGCCGATGCCTGTAATACGGGATTCTATTCCTACATTAACATAGCCTTCATTATCCAATTTGGCGGTGGCCAAGACCTGGGGCTCAACCTCGCAGGTCACTGCGACCCAGCGTCAAACACTTGCACCAAATTTGGCCCAGAAATAAAGAGTTGTCAGGACCAGGGTATTAAGATCCTCATCTCCATTGGAGGAGCCTATGCCTATGGAAACTATACTCTAACATCACCTGAGGATGCCAAAAGGGTTGCGGACCAAATTTGGAATTCCTATCTGGGTGGGACCGACTCATCCGCTACGCGTCCTCTAGGAGATGCTATTTTGGACGGCGTAGATTTCTTCATCGAGAGTGGTTCCCCACTTTATTATGACCTTCTTGCACTTTACTTGAAGGAACTATATAACCAACAATCAGCAAAAACTTACTATCTATCGGCTTCTCCTCAATGTATTTATCCTGATTATTATCTCGAGACAGCCATCTACACGGGGCTTTTCGACTTCGTTTGGGTTCAGTTCTGTAGCAATCCTCCATGCGATATCTTAAGTTCGTGGGATTTATGGACTTCAAAGCTAAAGTCCGGAAAGCTGTTTATGGGGTTACCGGCGTCTCCTCTTGCCGGAAATTGCTACATGCGGCCTGAAGTGTTGATCAATGATGTTCTTCCGGTGATTAAAAACACATCCAGGTATGGAGGCGTGATGTTATGGTCCAGGTATTATGATAGCATAAGCGGATACAGTTCCATTATTTACCCCTATGTTAAGTTGAAAAATCTGCTCCTACCGTCTATGCGCCCGTATGCATGAATGAGTGACTTTTGTACTCTGAAATAATTATATCTAGTACTGAATAAATTGGGTACTACTATATCACTCTGGTTTAAATAAAATTTGGTGGGAAATGTCTATTTTCCTATTTTAATATATATGGAATACTTGTGCGGAAACAAATAAATAATTATTTCATAGTTTTTTTCTTTCTATATATATATTTAAATTATTCCCCAGTTATTATTTAAATTAAATTATTTATTTCATTTAAATTATATAAGAGAATAATATGTGATATCTGATTTACAAATAGCTTAGAATATACAAAGTTAATAAAAAAAAATAGATGCATATACATGCCTAATATATATATATATATATATATGAACGCTCCAAGGGGAAAAAAATAAAACCATGCATCCAGTATCAATTTCCTTTTTCTTTTTTGTAGACGACAATTAAAATAGCCAACTTTTATTCCCTGCATGCATTCCTTCTGACCAGCCAATACACGGTCACGCGCTGCAATAATCATTTTATAAATTATTATAAATGGTGTCGTTTATACACAAAGCGTTTCTACAATAATAATTATTATGTGACTGCTATCATTTACCAAAGCAAACCAATCTGATTCTACTAATAATTAATATATCTAAGCACCGCACCTTCCTTGTTGCGCGCTGCAATTTGCGCGCTGCAATAATCAGTGTACCTACAATCAGCAATTTCCTGTACTAATAATGGTATCAATTTTTCCAATTCATATTAATGTATAAAAATATACTTTCTCACTCACATTTAATTTTATTAATTCAAACATTATGATAAAATTTTCAAAATATTCACTAAATTTAATTACTGAATTTGACAAAAATAACAAAGTCTTAAGCCAGCTATGTAAAAGAAAATATAAATATAAATAAATAAAAATGAAGTTCTGAATTCATTATTAATATGCTCACGGAAAAAATAATTATCAACATGTGTTCGTACTGCGAAATAGAAACGGCACATTTTCTTGCAATACAAAAGAATTAGAGGTCATGTCTTTCTGACCCCATCGATCATAAAAGACAACGCCCGATGAAGATCCCCCATAATATATGCTTATGAGAATTTATCGCCTGACCAACACTTTTTGTGTCAATTTATTTTCTTAATTTTTGACTAACTCATACCTTATGATTCTCTAGACTTACAATTTCCAGCAATAGTTGTGGAAAAATAGATTTCGAAGCATATGTATATCATGACAAACAATAATCTTGGTTTTGGTGCATAGTATACAGAATTGTATATTTTGTATTCTAAGAATTAATTCATAATATTAATAGTACACGACTGAGAATCAGATGGATGCATTGTTTTAGTTATACTTATAGTATTGTGCACTTGAAGGTGTAGCCCAGTGGTAGGAGCCAGCCGAGCCTTCACACCTGCGAGTACGGGAGTTAAGGTTTGAGTCTTGATAGCCCCATTTGGACTCAAGTGCTCCTCTCCGCTGCTACCGCACGAGGGGGAGGGAGATTTTAGTGACACGGGCTCCAATCGCGGACTATCATCGGGTTAAAAAGACGCCTTGGCGGTCCACTCGCTAAATACCTCCTGGGCCTATGACCCCACTATGGATAGGTCCTTTTTTATTTACCAAAAAAAAAAAAACTTATAGTATTGTGAAAATTTGCTATTTAAAAATAATTATAGATTCCTTAAAAAAATTTAAAATAAAAAAAGTAGAAGTATAGAATTTGACGTGATCAGGCACTAAGCCGGCTTTAGGATTGGAATTTAATGTGAAAGAGTTTATTACATATTTTTTTCAATTTAATTAATTAATGCCGTTCAGTTTTAAAAATTTGAGAAATGTTCTTGCATATTTAATGGCAAATACATAATAATAATAATAATAATAATAATAATAATAATAATAATAATAATAATAATAATAATAATAATAATAATAATAATAATAATAAT
>QANX01003274.1:67002-77069 GCA_003254975.1 Ochetophila trinervis
AAAACCAAAAAAAGAAAAAAGAGAACCGGTCTGTACAGAAATAAAAAAAAAAAAAAAAAAAAAAAACACCCCATGAAACTAAGAAAACTTGAAGGTTCTATCTCCCCACATATCTGCCACATGAGCCGACCAACAGTCATTAGGAAGAAGAAAGCTCCAATGAGCCCCTTCAACCGAAAGAGCACGTTTAGAAAGCACATCAACAACCATATTACCTTCCCGAAATATATGAGAGACCCAAAAATAAATAGAATCAATAAACCGCAAAGTTCTTGTCCAAGCAGCAAAAATTGACCAAGGCACATGGAGAGACCAAGAAGACAAAAGATGAAACACCACCATAGAGTCACATTCCAACCAAATATGATCACAACCATAGCTTTTCACATAAGACAAGGCTTTAATCACCGCCCAAATTTCTGTTTCAATTGCAGAACAAATAGGAAGAGAAGCCCAAAAACACCCTTTAATAAAGCCTCTGGAAGTGCGAACCACCCCACCACAACCCGCTCGTCCTGGATTACCAACAGCAGCTCCATTAGTATTAAATTTAAACCAGCCTGGGGAAGGAACGCATACCAAACCACAAAAAATCCTCAGAGCTTTTGCCGAACGAAAAGCCAAACCCAAAGTCTTTAAAATCTCCAGATCCGAAACAGAATTAAGCATATGACCATTATGGAGACTATTAGCTTCATAAATAGACCTCCGAACAAAAACCCAAGAATGAGTGAAATGTAACTTCACCTCCTCAAATCTCAATTTATTTCTAGCAAACCAAACCGAAGATATCCCAGCCACAATTGCTGAAAGCAGAAGAAATCTGATCTGGGAACTCAAAAACAAATTCAAAGAAATTGAAAATAGACTTTCTAAAGAAGAAATATCTAACATGATACAAAAATGTTGAGCAATCATATCCCAGATAGCACATGCATATGCACACTCCAAAAACAGATGTTGTGCATTTTCCCCAACCAAACCACAAAGAGAACAACAAGAGCATAATTTATACCCTAACTTAATCAGATGATCATCAATAGGTAAACGATTATGAAAAAGACGCCAGCACAAAATCAACCTTAAAGTTGGCAAAAATTTAGACCAAATAACCTGCTTCCATTTTTGACAGGGATCCGAAGAAATTAAAAAAATTATAATATAATTTAGAAGTAAGAGCCCCATCCCTAGCAACAGTCCAAACCAATTTATCAGAAGAAGCTGAAATATCAACCTTGGATACTAAATCAACCACACCCAGAAATTTATCCCGGAAAACAGAATCAAAAGACCAAGAATCCTCAACATCCAAAAAATCAGCAACTAAAGCTTCACAATTATTAACAGAAATAGTATCAATCAGAAAAAAATCTAACCATCTGTCTTTCCAAAATCGAATTTTACTGCATGAACTAACAATCCATTTAGCCCAACCCATAATATCCGATACAACTCCCGAAAGGCCGGCCAAACAGAAGAAGGAAAGTAGTGCACATAACCCTCCTAAAGGCGAGTCAAAAAACGAGCCCTCAGAAAACCGTAAACAAAGGAATCGTTAGTTAAAAATCTCCAAACCATTTTAGCCAACAGAGCCTTGTTGAAAAGAGCCAAAATTTTCAAACCTAAACCACCACAATGCACTGGCTTACAACAAGAATTCCAAGCCACAGTAATCTGTTTTTGTTTATCCACATAACCGGTCCAAATAAAATTCCGCATAGCAAAAGATAATCTTTTGAGCAAAGCAGAAGGCCATTTG
This sequence comes from Ochetophila trinervis, assembly GCA_003254975.1. Classification (NCBI taxonomy): domain Eukaryota; kingdom Viridiplantae; phylum Streptophyta; class Magnoliopsida; order Rosales; family Rhamnaceae; genus Ochetophila; species Ochetophila trinervis. The sequence goes on from QANX01003274.1 coordinate 68,762, forward strand.
TAAATCATAAAAGAATGCACAAACATTGAAGAAATGACATGACGGAACAAGCAAATTCGACCGGCATAAGAAAGAAACTGGTTCTGCCAAGCAGAAAATTGAGCAATAATTCGGTCAACAGTTTCTTGGAAATGGACAAGTTTTGGAGTAAACAAAGGAACACCAAGATATTTAAAAGGAAATTGACCAATTTTCATACCCAAAATATTTGAAATCCTTAACTGCCATATTTTTGAAAAACCCTTACCAAAAAAAATATTTGACTTATTCCAATTAACCTGCTGACCAGATATTAAACTATAGTGATCAAAAACAGATTTAATCAACTTAATATTAGCCAGAGACCCATGACAGAAAAGCAAAACATCATCCGCATACAATAAATGAGAAGGAACAACAACCCCATTAATCCCAATCAGACGAAGTTTTTGATTCCCAACAAGCTGCAATAAGTAACTGCTTAAATAATCCTCAGCTAACCCAAAAAGAAGAGGAGAAAGAGGATCACCTTGTCGGACACCTCTGGAGCAACTAAAATAACCTTTCGGAGAACCATCCATCAAACAAGAAATACGAGCATAATTAAAAATAGAACAACACAAGCATAAAAAGCAGGAGAAAAACCAAACATCTTCAACACTTCAGGAATGAAGTCCCATCGCATTGAATCAAAAGCCTTGCGAATATCAATCTTCAAAGCAATACTGCCCCCGTGAACTTTATGATTTAAAATATTGACACTCTCTGAAGCCGCTACAATACAGTCCTGAATATTTTGCCCACGGGTAAAACCAAACTGATTGTCCAAAATCACTCGGCTGGCAATTACAGCAAGACGGTCTGCAAGTAATTTAGAGATAATCTTGAAAAGAAAATTACTTAAGACAATAGGCCGATAATGTTCTACAGTGTTAGCCTCAGGAGACAATAGGCCGATAATAATAATAATAATAATAATAATAATAATAATAATTTACTCCGTGTGAAATTTGTCTACATTTCAACACATCCATTAATTTGTTTAAAAATTGTTCACTTGTATCTTTATAGATGGTGTGAATGTTGTTAAAATTACAAAAGATACCAATTTTTTTTAATTGTTAATACATNAAAAAAAAAATAGAAGATAGAAATAGAGGAAGAAGATAGATAGGAGAGAGAAAGAATAAGAAAAATAAAAAATTAAAGTTATTTTAAAAAAATTTATGTAAAATGACTGTTATATTTTGTTGCCGTTAAAATTAACAAAATTTTACCGTAGAAAGTGTTTAAAAAAATTTTAAAATCTGAAAACCGTATTTAAAATTATACTACATTATAAATAATAATGTTTATTAAATTTTCATTTTCTTAGTCAAGCAAAATATGAAGTTTGATAAGAAAGTTTAAGAGTAACCAAAGGAGCATCTTAATAAGACCAACAATATCAGCAGTCAAACTCAACAAGCAACCAGAGAAAAATCCAAATTCAAATAAACCCAGAAGAGTGAAAGAGGATTTCTGATCTTGATTGACGTTTTATTTTTCTTAATGATTCCTCCTCTCTCTTTCCTCGTTTTACTATCGGTAAGAAATAACTTTTGGGTTAGAGTTAGTCCTGGCAACGTGTCATATTGAACCGTGTTCGTGTCGTGTCGTGTTCGTATCGTGTCAAATTTTGTTCATCCGAATCTAATCCGTTAAGTTTTCGTGTTGAACCGTGTTCGTGTCGTGTTTTATTCGTGTTTACTAGACATGTACGTGAGTGTTTTATTTTTTTTATTTAAATTAATATATATTGTCAAATGATAAATCATTATTAATTCATGTCTATTAAGCCTAAATACATATTCAAATGATATGTTAAACANTTCAATTGAACCTAGAGAAACTTGAGAACATCAAATACTTTGCCAAGAACAATTACAATTATAGTTCACCAACAAGATGAAAAGAATAAAAAAATAAAGTAAGATTATACAAAATGCACAGCTTGTTATTAAACTCATGGTGTTGTCAAAGCATTGTTATATATGACAGGACCCAACCCACTTGGATCCTGCCTGCATGATTTAATATTTCTATTAAGTCAATAAGCAGTTCAATATCTCTACTGAGCCGTTATCAAAATGACTAAGATCCAGCAAACGGGAAAATTTTCTCTACTGTCAAAAATTTTATTAAAAATTTCGGCAGCATCTCGTCTGTTTTTCTGACACTCCCCAAATACAAATAATTACAAACCTGCAAGGAAAAGCATTCCTATACAATATCCAATCTACCATCATACATTTCCCAATCAGAGACTATCTTTCGATAAATAATTTAACACTCAAACAATTATAGTTTATGTAAAACGTAGCTGGACTCAGTATAAACTGAGCTGCCTACATACCATTTTTAATAGGGATTAAGCTACCTGTAGTTCTTATTATATCTCAAACCGAAGATAACACTGGCGATTCAAAAATCAACAACCATATATAAACATTCAATTATTTACGCATAAATATCAATATACATTCCCCACTTAACACATTTTAAAATATTAAAAACCACGTATAAATAACACCATAGCTTGGCGGCATAATCCATCGCCCAAGTAAATCATCATTATCATTCACTTGAAAATTCACCAAATAAAAGAAAACCCACATATATCGTATTCCATGGTCATTCTACAACAAACCAGGAATTCAATTACATTCACAACCAATAAATATAAAATTCACAAAGCAATTCCATTTATACATCACAATCAGGGTAACCAATCATCATGATCCTTCTCCCCAAGGCATCATGGCGGGAATGGGGTATTGGATAACCATGGTATCACAACCATCATCATGATCCTTCTTCCAAGGCATCGTGGCGGGAATGGGGTGCAATCATCACGATCCTTGGTCTCTAGGAATCGTGTAAAAGGCTTTCATATAATCAAAGGTACCCTCTCCAACATCATCACCATCACCATCCACATCACCGTACAACATCTCCACATTTCCCACAATTCCACAATTTCCATAACCACACATCCATAAACCAAAATCCACATAATAATAAAAGAGCACATTAGCAATCATTAATCAATCTTAAACTCAAAAGAAAATCACCAAAACACAATTCATCCACTCATTAATCGAATCTATATATATATATAATATATTCCATAACTACTATCAATAAATACAAGTTCTATTTACATTATTCTAAAGCTAGAAACAACACACTTTACTCAAAATACAATTCATAAAACCCAAATACTTCACATCGGCAAATCAATCCTAATTTCAATAACACTATCCCTTTCAAAGAAGTCCAAAATCAAGCATTCCATAATTATAAGCGCTTAAACATGAACATCATGCTAACTAGCCACAACCAACATAACTTGAAATGCACCATTTATCCAAATTATATAGTATATAATTATATAACCGAATTACATACAATCTATATATAATTCAATATCCAAATACCGACAATTCCTACCTTTTTTCTGGACTTTCCCACGGTCACACCTTTGTATGCTCTGCCTATGCATATATAAACTGAAATTAGTTCCTCACAATCACAGCAACTTAACTGCTTCAAAAACTACTATTAATTTAACAAATATTCCATTACTCAACTAAAATATGCAAATCATATATCAAACTGAAGCTTGAGAAGCGTAGGAAAATAATCAACACTTATCTTGCCCAATCGTCGCCGGTGGTGGCCGGAAAATGACCGGAAAGTCGCAGCGGAACCTCAATCTGTCACACTGCTCAACTGAGGAGGATTCGGGGAGAAAGGATGGTGGATTCGCGTTCAGGGGGTCTAAAATAGGGGAAAATGACCGACCTCGCAACCGGAAACCACCGAAGTCCGGCGACCGGAGGAGAACCGGGTTCGCCGATTTCTTCACTTTTTTTGGCGACTCGCGGTGTTTCACGGCCAGGGTTCGGAGTGGGAAGAGAGAGCAGGACACAGGCAACCGTTTCCGGGTGGTGGGATGGCCAATTTCTCGCCGGAGGCCGACGATCGCAGACAACAAGCAAACCGGGTTTTTCTCGTTTTTCGAGCCACCGAGGCGTTTCCAGGGGTGGTCACCGGTTTGGTTGAGGAGGGGAGACCGCCGGCTCCCCGTTCCAGGTAATTTTTGCTCGATGTCGCCGGAAAAAGTTTGTTGCCAGCGAAACAAGGGAGGCAGTCATGAGGGAGAAGCTGGCGTCAGAGGGTGGGGGGAAGAAGTCGCCCCATTTCCAGACCCTTCTGGCAATTTAAAAAGATGAAGGCAGTGGCAAAATAGTAATTTTTCCAGCCTTTGCAAAATTACCAAATACCCCTCACACTATTTCAGCCATAACTTCTTGGTCTTAGCTCATAATCGAGCGTACTACTAGTCTACGAACTCGTATCGACTAGCTCTACGCAACGGTTCCATAGTCAATGCCATCACACACTCACACAAAAAGTCAACTCTGGGTCCACCTACGGTCAAACTTGGTCAACTTTGAAAATTTCAGTATTTTTTTAGAACGGGATGTTACAATATATATGGCTTCAAATCCTATTAACTTCCACTTCTATCAATTTATTACAAGGTATCACTATCTGAGCCTCGTTTACTAACTGGTAGTGTTTGAATCACGTTAACACTTATTTCTATAAATGAAAAGCATCGCATTAAACTCTTAGGATTCAACACGATAAATACACGCACTCACACACTAAAAGAATTTGAATACAAAACCATAAACCATATCGATATGACTTTATCAGCCTATCCCAAATACACATAGAATACGTTAAACAACCACAAAAAGGTTTTAAAACCTCTCCAAGACACAGACTTATTTATTTATTTTTAGAAAAAAGATGCAAAGATTTATTATAAACAAAAGCAAGAAGGTTTTTTAAACCAAATGCGAGAATTCAAAAAAATAACCAATTGAGCAAAGCACTTTGGCTTCCAAATCAGAGTTTCTTACCCAAAATTAAGAATTATCACTAACAAATACAACTAAACACATTAGTTTCCAAAGCATAGTAAATGCAAATAATCGAATCAATAAGAAAGCCTTTTTAAAATTAATTGTTTTTTTAAATAATTATTATTTTGGATTCTTGGTGAGAAGTGGACGAAAATTTAATCAAACTAAATGCTTAGCAGGAAGCAAGGGGCAAAAAGGAGGAAAAAAAAAAAGGCATACCATATATAGTAAGGATGTCGACGTTTATGCACCAGTGCAGGAAACATAAATTGTTGATGGTTCCAAAATCCCTCCTCCATAATTGCACTTCTAGAAAATAAACAATAAAAATAAAAATGGCAATGATATTATTAAACCCAAAATTGGTAAAATCTTGCGCGAAGAATATTGGTAAAAACAAGTTTTGCTACTAATTATTAAAAACTCAATACGCTTGAGAATTCAATTTAGCAATAATCCAATCTCACATAAAAATAACAGATCCAAATTATAATTATGAGAAATTGAAAATATAAACAATAAACACAGAAGAACATAAACTGAATGATTAAATTGGATTGAAATAAAAATAAGTCTCACAATTGCATAACTAGTTTAGAATTATTCTTACCCAAGAATAGAAGATTAAAAGCACAACTTTGAGAGAAAAATTCACTTCTAATGGTAAAAATTGTCTAAAAGTCGGCTTCTCTCTTTACAACACTGATAAAACATATTAATACTAAAATCTAGGGTTCAAACTGATAAAATCGCGTAAAAACGACCAAATTTTCGCCCACCCAGGAGACTGGCCAGGCGCCTGGGCAATGCACTTGGGCTGCATTGCCTTGCTGCCAATGGTCAATTAATTACGGTTTTGCTACTATTTCTTCATTTTTTTCTGTTTAATTATGATTTTGCCACTGTTTCTTCATTTTTCATCTCTTCAAGCTCAAATCCACCTAAAACATAGAAAAATATAAATTAATCTATTTTAAGTGAATAAAACATGCTCAAATCAAGTATTAAGGTGTATAAAATATATATAAATTGCATCCCATCAAATACCCTCACACTTAATCTTTGCACGTCCCGGGCAAACCATAAAATATTATATTTCTAAAAAAAACTAAATCAATCAAGTAATGAAATATTATAGACAGAGACACAACCAAAAATTAAACAATTAGCACATCATAGCCATATGAATCCAACAATCTTCAGCCTTACCAGCAACCAACTTAATTAAAGCTCAATTCAAACTAGCTCGGCAAATAACTCACTGAATTCTCTCGAATCACTCAAGTGTTTACAAAGGTGAAAATATTCTATCGAATTCAATGCAAAAACTTGTTCTACCATAAGCTTGCTTATCAATCTAATATCCACCACCTAGCATACAATTAAGCACAAATCCGAAAGTCTTTTAAAAGGTTGTAAAGTGGCTTAGGTAAAGGTAAGGTAAAAAAGATAAATCATAAGAAAAACAATAGGTCAGCATCCAAAATCCAACAGAGCATTCAAGATATGATCTCATTAATACCCACCAACATTTTCCAACTATTTTCTTTCTCCTCTAAACTTATCACATTTAGCCCAATTCTCATGCTTTTACACAAAAACAAATATTTCTCACTTTTTCTTTTCTTTTCTTTTTCTTTCAAATACTCTTTCTACTACTTTTTCCTTTCCTTTTTCCAACAAACATACCAAAACATGAGAATTCCAAAGATTTTTCTTCAACCACTTTATACAATTAACTCATACCAACCATCATAAGTATGATCACCCCCACACTTAGTCAAAACAATTTTATTTTTTTTTGCTCCAAACAACCCACAAAATTCACCACCACACATCCCAAATGCTCAATTAGACTTAGGGTAGGAAAAAAAGTAGTCAAAAATCAAGTCCAAGGCTTGTATTGTAGGCTAAAGAACAAAGAAAAAAATCATAAAAGCTCAAAGGGGTTAAACAATGATAAACATAAAGGCTGGTTTTTTTAGGCTAAGTGGCTAAAATAAAATAAAATGCCTTCATCATTTTAATGCAAAAATGCAGCAATGTGATCTCAATAAGCATGTCAAAGCAAGTTCTGAAGATACAAATTCAAACATGAATATCACTCACAAAAATGATTAAAATAAGTGATTAATTCAACTTCAAGGCTCAAAAGCTCACTTACGCTTAAATTTGCCGAAACTAGTTTTCATTAAACCCAATTCAAATGGTTACTAAAACAGACTTCAAATTACTAAATTCACTTAGCTAAACATGCTTTTGCTTCATTTTATCTAAGTCTCCATCTATAATAATAATACTTTCATGACTCAAAGCAATGAGAAACAAAAAAAAAATAAACAAAGCAGTTGTTCGCTAATCTCAATCTCAGCCCAGAAACACAAATAAAAAGTAAACTAAAAAGCAAAACAAAATACGAATAAAACAAAATAACTAACCTAACAAAATAACAAATAAACTAAATAATCCTAAATTATCCCCGCACATTTAAATCACATTGTCCCCAATGTGCATAAAATGAATAAAATATATGAAGATAAAAGTAATACTCTCCTGAAAAAGCGAAGTCCACATTATGCACAGGGACAAGACAAATTATTGGTGTGATCGGGTATTTTTTTTTTATTTTTTTGTTTGCACCTCCTACAAAACAAAAAAAAATAAAAATTAAACAATAGTTAACTGAAATTAAGAAAAATAAAAACATAAAAACTTCTAAAATGAAATCTTTGTGGGTTGCCTCTCACACAGCACATTGTTTATTGTCATCNGTTCTGCATCACTTTATGGTTTGGATTGATTCTTGATCTAACCCTAGTCCTTATATAAAGGGGGATCAATTCTTTTGTAAGAGAGATTTGAGTTTTTAATCAATTGAGAGAATTAATTTTCCTATTGCTCCCAGGAGTGTTCTTGCAAGGTGAGGAATCAATTTCTTCTTCTTGTTGCATTAGGAGTTAAATTATCTTATCAAAGTAGAAATTCTTTGTAGCGATTATTCTTCTCTTTCCCTAGCCTTCTAATCCACGTTTTTAGATACAAGTTATCTAAGGGTTTGGTAGGGCGGGTTCTTGTTTTCCAATTATTGTTCAATATTTCTTGTGTGTTTGGGGTTTCGGATTCTTTAATCTTGGGGTTCCGCATCAATTGGTATCAGAGCATTGGTTGAGATAAGTACCTATCTATCTTTGTTTTCAATATTTTTTTTTACCACTCACAATCTCTTTAATCAAGTTGCAATTTAGAGTTAAACACAACAAATCAGAGCAAGAAAAACAAAAAGCAATTATCACAATCTCAAAACCTAACCAAAGAAAGAAAAGATACCAAAAGAAAAGCAAGAATAATAA
>QANX01003275.1:0-23730 GCA_003254975.1 Ochetophila trinervis
AAACATATTAAACAAAATTACTACACTAATACAATAATCTAGTAATCCAATTCCAAATTTAAGCTAATATAACAAAACCTACATATCAATAATATTAAACAATTTCTATATGTTTTGTAAAAAAAAAAATAGTCGGTTCGAATTGGATTGGATTTGATCAGTTTTTAACACCCAGAACCAAACTGAACTTTGGTCACTTCGGTTTTTGTTTTTTTAAAACCGATCAAATCCAATTTTACTAAAATAACCGATCCAAACATGTTGGATTTAATTAGATCGGTTGTTTTAATCGATTAGTCGATTTTTTTATACACATTTATCTAATAGTGAAGAGGATAAGGCAACTGGGACACAATTGGCAACTCAAGTGGACAAGAGCTCCCATTCCTCATTGTGGCAGCAGCCTATTATGTACATAGTTTTGGAAAATGAGAAGTACCCATAAAAATAAACCCACACGAAAAAGAAACTTTTCTAACATGCACTTCCATCTCAATATCTCAATTATTGACCTCCAATTATATTTATGCTGTTTGTGGAAAATATTTGAATACAAAAAAGATATGTTTGACTACTTTATTTGCTTCAGAGAAAAGTTGGTGTCAAAATTATTTTGGTTCATTGTCTTTTTGTCCAAAAAAACATGGAAAATGGAAATAATATTGGAGGAGCAAGAACATGGCCAGCTATTGCTAGCTCCAGATGAATTGGAGTTTGGAGAGCACTAGAATAGAGGAGGCTTCTTTTGGTAATTCCCTTAATAAAATTATAAGTGTTCAATTAATATTTTATTAATAATTATTTTTCAAATACTTGTAACAAATCTAATGAAAATTTTCTTAAAGTATTTAGTGTTAAATTTACATTGATGAAATGTTACTTAATTTTTAAGATTTGTTTAAATTAATATTATTATGCATTTTAATAATTTATAATTTATTTACTTTTTTCATTTAGGAGGAAAGCCACAATTAATTGAGACAGCTAATACCCACAATATTTCAAAAAATTACAATACAATTCTATTAGGATTAACTTTGATAGATTATGTTAAATAGGGCCACATGCATGGCACTTGAGACCCTAAATTTTTTTATTTTTTTATTTTTTTCATAATTTTGAAATATAAGAAAAAAATTCATCTAAAAATATTTTTTTATCCTAAATTGCTAAAAAATTGTTTTTATCATGATTTTTTTCACTCTATATACTTTTTCATCCAAAATTTTTTACAGTTATTTTAATATAAATTTTTTTCATCTAAAACTTTTTAAGATGAAAAAATTCATGATAAATAAATATATAGAATAAAAAAATTTATGGTGAAAAATTATATAAGTTAGAAAAAAATTTCACAATGAAAAAATATATAGGATGGAAAAAAATTTCATAATAAAATTTTTGTTAGCAACATAGGATGAATGTTTTTTACCATGATATGTTTGTTTTTGCAATGTAGGATGAAATAAAAAAAAAATAGATTAAAAACTATCTTTAGATGAATTTTTTGTTCTTTCTAATATTAAACTGGAAGAAAATGGATTACATGTTATAATGTAACTATCTTTTAAAGCCAGACTATTGTTTAAGTTCATGCGCGTCTTCAATTTTAACCATATTATAATATAATAGTAATAATACATAATTTGGCATATGGTATAGTTTTATTATTTTTAAAAGAATCAGAGTGAAAAATTATAAAAATTAGGTAGAGTGAACAATTTGTAATAGTTACTCCTTTCTTTTCTTTTTCTTTCTTTCTTGTTTTCTTTTTTCCATTTCTTTTTTCTTTCATATACTTTGCCAAACCATGATTTTGACCCAAGGAAACTAGAACCTATATAAGCCTCAAACAGAATGAATTTATTTAATTAACAAAGAAAAATAAACGCATACAAATTAAAATAAGCAGATGCCTTAGCCATGGCTAAGTGTTTCTCTGAGGGACGATGAAGTTGTGTTTTATCTCCCTCTCATTATGTCTATAATTTTGTGCCTTCGTCGCGTGCCCATAATCCAAAGAGGGCTGCTAAACTAAAAAATATCCTAAAGAAGGACGTACGGACCGATCATGGCAAATAAAGAGGTAGCGAGACTGACTGCAATTGCAGGAATAGGTTGACTTTCGTCGGGATGGGATGAACACTGGGGGACTAACTCCTGGCATTTCCTCTCATACCACATTCACCTGGTTATAATGTTGATCCAACCATTCTTTTTCACACTATCAAACATAAACCGTACGGCTCTATTGACAAGCACAGAGCTTGTCTTGTAGCAAAGGGGTTTCATCATGACACGTTGAACCCTGTTGTCAAGCTAACCACGGTGCGCATTGTTCTTTCCTTAGCTCTTTCTCATTGTTAGCTGCTTCATCAACTAGATGTTATTAATGCATTTCTTTATGATCACCTTTATGAAGCCGTTTACATGATTTAGTCGCCTGGTTCCATGTGGTCAACAACATCAGGGGTAAACTCAGTCTTTTCACACTCTCATCTAGGTTTCGTGAGTCATGGTTTCATGGGTCATGGGTTTAGTTGGCATAGTGGGAGAATTTTGATGAAATATGTATGAAGATAATTTTATTTGACTAAATTTATGATATTTTACATTATAATTTGATGCGTGCTTGAAAAATATAGAAAATTGCATAATTAAATAAAAAAATGCTTAGAAATTGCATGAAAAAATTATGTATTATGTGTTTTGAGTTGAGTATAAAATTTTAATAGGTCTTATACCAAATTTACCATTGAGTTTTATCAAAAATTAAGAGTCGAAACTAGAACTAAAATCCTCGAATAAGATGGCCATATTCATAAAATTCTCATATAAAGAGTTTCACATGTAAAGAAGTTTGACTTTGGAAAAGATATAGAAGGAATTGAGAATGTGAGTTTTTACAAAAAAAGATTATATTATCATGTATAATTTTGTGAATTTAAAGAAAAGATGATAAAATTAATGGCTAGAAAATTACTCACATATACACCACCAGCTTATGCAAAATCATATACATAGGCAGTGTTTGTTTCACCGGATAAGGAGGGGGATTGGATTTCGAAATCCAGTTCTCTCCCTTATCCGGTGTTTGGTAGTGCAACGGGATGGGAATACGAAATTGTTTTACCAAATCCAGCCCCCCCACTTACACTACCTTCTAATCCCATGGATTCTCGTGGGATAAGAAGGCTGGACTGGGATTGGAGGTTACCCCGCACATCGCAAAGTCATCCTGCTTTCCAAAAGGCTGTGCTAACTTCTGAGTTTTCCCCGCTGCTCATCCCGGCCGCTCATCGTCTCTGCCGCTCATCATCCCCGCTGCGCATCAAATCTGTTCCAACCAAGCCCTAGGTCAGTTACGATTCTCATCTTCCTCGCTATGTGTCTGTGCGTGTGTTTATGTGTGGCGGGTTTTCTTTATTGTTTGTTAAATTTCGTCAATGTTGTAATGAATTTCGATAATGGTGATGTCTGTGTGTGTTTGTGTGTGAAATTCTTTGGCCAAAATTTGCTGGATTTGCTGTGAATTTTTTTACAGATACTTGCTCATCTGCTTTTATCGCTATTTTTTTCCTTTTAGTTGTTCCAAGTGGTTGTAAAATTCATATTGATGCTTTGTGAGAAATCATGTTTTTCATTGAGAACGTGCACTACCCTGCATTTTCCACATCAAGTAGAAGCAAATAAAAAAGAAAAGGAGAAATACTAGGATTTTTCCGCATTGGGTATTTTTGTAGTTAGGCTTGCTCTGAAATCCTAACCAAATTTTGTAAAATATATTTTGATTGAACATCATTACCAAATGTTATCCTTTTTTCTTGACCCATTATCTTTTTTTCTTTTTGGTTTTATTAAGGAAGGCATAATTTCTTTTTGAATGGTTTTAATATATATATGTCAACATGTGATATCTTATTAAGTTTCAAGTTTTTGTTTTTTAATACTCTCTTTCTCTCTGATACATGTTTTTCCGAGAGTAGCTAATATCTTTAGTTTCATGCTGAATTCATGCTTCCATTAGCTTGCTACAGGATGGAAATTTTGTTTGTATATCATCTAGATTCTATATGCGATCTTTATATTGTATATACTTTATTATGTCTTTCCTTGTACCATTCATTCAATCCTTTTCTCTGCTACTATGTTCTGCATTGCCAATTGCATTGTACAATCCATTGAAAAGAGTTGCAAGTAAACATTTTTTGTGGTAATGTACTAATGATTGACTCAGCTCATAGCCTTTTACATGTTTCTTTATCTTCTTATGTTGATCTGTAAACTGAAAATGAGAAAGACATGCATTGGAAGATGGAAGAATGTAGGAAAAGAGGTAACTAGAAAGTGAAATATCACTGCATGTTGTAACTAGAAAGTAACTAGAGGTAACTAGAAAGTGAAATACCATGACCATTGTATTTATGATTTTTTACTATTCGTGTGGATGCATATGGTGCATTTGAAAATATAAAAGGCAATCGTATTAAAGTTAAGGACACTGTTCATTGCAGAGGATGTTTTTGGCTTTTCTTATGAATCTTATATTGTTAGTGCATGTAATTCTAGTTGTAGTTTAATGCATTTGTTGATATCATTGTAGTCAAAGTTCCTTATCTTTTATCCAGGAAATGCCATAAATCTCCGGAACAGTTGCTTCCTTTGCAAACATTTTTTTTATCAAGTTCACTATAAATCCTAGACTCTTCAAGTTTGAATATGTTTCATTCAAGGTGATTTGTTTCATTTTTATTTATTTAATGTTTTAATATAAGTGACAATTCATAGACAGTTGCTTCAAAAATGTTAAACAACCAAAGTAGAAATGTGAAAAATATCTAGGCATGTTTTGCTCTCATTGCTCATAATTTCTAGAAGTATAACTTTTTTCCTTCTTAGATCACTTGAATCACATTGGTGGCCTGTTTAGTTGATAATTCACTCAACTGTGACATGCTTTTTTCTCCTAGGTTTTGTATTATTATAAGTGCTGTAAATTCTTAGTGCTAAACAGCATAAGTTTCAAAAATAGACATAAAAAGAAAGCTAAACATAATGATAACCCCATAATGCTTTATTTTCTTTTAGATAATTTTGGAGGTAAAACTGAATAAAGAGCTTCTTATATAGATAAGCATGTAAAAGCTTCTCATAGACTGAGGAGAGACATATTTTATATAAAATAATTGATTGTGTATCATATTTTTCGTTTTCCAATATATGCTATGAGTTTCAGCTGCATTATTAAAGAGCTTGCTGCTTACAGAGCTTGCAAATGCCAGGACTTTAACCAATGTATAATCGCCAAGAAATAGACTGATCACCCCAAAGTCAAAAATTCATTTATATCTAGCCATGTTCAGCATGTTTTGTATTATTATTAGTGCTGTAAATTTTTTCTTTGGTGAATGATTAAAACTATGTAATATGGATGTTATATCTTTAATATTTTAGTTGGATTGAATATATTGCTAGATTTATGTTTTTGTATTCAAATGCACTAGAATTTTATATAAAATTATTTTGATATTTTGGTTTTTGCCTTTACCTTGGAGTTCTTTTAGAAATGCAAAGTGCAAGTAGCAGCCATGGCAATACACCAACAAGGAAGTTTAATAGGCGTGTGTGGAGTAAGAAGGAAGATGATACACTGCTGAATATAATTGATGATGTAGTGGCCAAGGGGTATAGAACTGAAAATGGTACCTTCAAACTTGGCACATACAATTTTATTGAAAATTCCTTAGCCAATTTGTGTCCAGGATGTGATTTGAAAGCCAATCCACACATTGAATCGAAAATAAAGAAGTGGAAAAAAGATTATGAAATTGTTTTCGATATGTTAAACAAGAGTGGATTTGGATGGAATGACACAAAAAAGTGTATTGAAGTCGACAATGATGATGTTTGGGCAGAATATGTTAAGGTTTGATTCCAAAAAAACTTGACACTAATTTATTTGTCAAATTTAATGTTACAAATATGTTATAACTGTTGAAGTTTATATGATTACGTAGATTAACAAAGATGCTGACGGATGGAGGGGTAAATCATTTCCCATATATGAAAGATTGGCTAGTATATTTGGATTGGATCGTGCGACCGGCAGAGATGCTGAAACTCCTGCTGCCATGGCTGCAAATCCAACTGATGCTGGAGAAGATGAGGAAGATTCTCCAATGTCAGTTGACCAAAATTCACAGTCTGAGCTGACCAATCGTAGAAAGAGAACTAGACCATCTGATGGAGCAAGTAATGGATTGGAAAGCCTTGCTGAATTACTGAAGAAAATGATGGGTGAATCTAAGGAATAGTGGGATAAACTAGTTGATTCTATAAATCCTAAACTTACTGATGAAATGGTACAAGTCTTGTGTGCTGAACTTAGGAGGCTTGGGATATCAGTTAGTGAGAGAATTAAGGTCATAAAAATTTGTAGTGAGAAGCCACACATGTTTCGAGTGTTTAATGGATTAGATGATGAAGAAAAAATTGAGTTTATTTATGAGTTGATTGGAGGTTCATCCACTGGTTGATAGAGGTTGATATGCACATGACATTAGATGTTTATTATTATTATTTTTTTGTTAGATGTTTATGTTATTGAGCATTAGTTGTATGGATTGTTTATTTTATGTTAATTTTATAGATATGAACAATATTAATTATATTTGTTTTATGTTTATTTATTTTATAATGTTTCTAATATTTTTGTTTTTCATAAAAATAAAACAATTGTATTAAGTTAATTTTTTTTTTTTTTTAATTTTAGTAGTTGTTTCTGTTGTTGTGAACAATTATGATATATTTGTATTAAATTATGTTTAATATTTTCTAAATGACATAATATGAAGTATGTTTAAATTTATAATTAGAAATATATTACTTATATCATGTTGATTTAAATTAATAATAAAAATTACATTTTATAATATAACCTACAAATTATAAAAAATATTATTAAATTGTAATATAATCCAGTTCAGTCTGAGACTGCACCAAACACAGTATATCCAATCCGATCATCTAATCCGAGACTGCACCAAACACAGGATCGGATTTGAGAAATCCGATCATGCTATATCTAATCTGATCCAATCCTACCAGCTATATCCTATCCGATCCGATCATGCGAAACAATTATTTATATAAGAACATAAACTATGACCATTGGATTTGGATATATTTACCAATCTAGCTTAACTTAATCAGCAACATTTCCTAGTGCATATCCCAGTGAAAAGGCAGAGGTAAAGCAGATACAACCATCAAAGCAATTTTGAACAAAAAGGTCGCATATAGCTTGGGCACATTCGTTTTCTATTGGAATTCCACCTTCAAGCTTTGTCATCTTTGAATGGGGATATTGATGATACTGATGATGAAAATCATGACATTTCTTCCAATGCAGAATTAGCCATCAAAACCTTGGCCATGATAACACCAAACTCTTCTTCTTCTTGCTCTCCATTTATTTTGCACTTCCTAGATAGTTTCGACCCCTTTCTTTTAGATAGCCAAACATACTTCAAAACTTTGATGAATAATAGTTGGAATTTTCAGCTCTCGGATACAACTATGAATTTGTCACTACACATGAAGATATCACTACAAAAAAAACAGGGCTTTTGTGACGGAAATCCTTGTGACGGTAAATTGCCCGTCACATAAAGGTGTTTTTAGTGTCGAACTTAGCAACGACCGTCACAATTTTTAATTTATTTTAGGGTAAATATCATGCATTTTTGCCCGTCACAAATTAATATGAATAGTGGGGCTAAATCCCTGGGCGGGAAATTTTTTTTAAATTTTTTGAGTTCATCTGTGACGGAAATACAAATTTCGTCACAGATTCCATGAAAAAAAAATAATATAAAATTTACAATGATTCTGTGACAGTGTTATATCCGTCACATTTGGATAGTTTGTTAATTGTGACGGTCATTCCGTCACAATTACACTTAAAATTCAAATAAAGGTTTAGATTTTGACCGGAAAATTTTGGAGGGAAATTTCCCTCCCATACAATAAAATTTCTGTGACGGAATTTTAAACATTTGTGTCACAATTGCTAATTTTATTTTAAATTTTTTTCCTTCTAAATATATTTAACACTTACAAAAAATTAAGATCAATTTCTTCTTCTCATATGTGCAGGGGCCAACAAATCTCTGTTTTGCTTGTGGAGGCCGAAAGTGAGAGGGAGAGAAGAGATAAAATTTGCTTCTTAAATTTCTACCCACCCAACTTCAATCTATTTGTCCACCAAAGGATTCGAACCTTTTAAATCCACTGGGAAGCTTAGATTTTAGCATTTTTCCCTCTAGATAGCTCAAAACATTTGATTTTCTACACTCTCATATGTAATCTGTAATACCCCGTACCAGAAAAATATTAAAAATTTACAAATTTGACCAAGTTTGACCGGGTTGACTGTAGGTGGGCCTGGAGTTGACTTTTTTATGGTTTTAGTTTTGTTTTGACTTTGGTACCAATGCCTAGAGCTCATCGATACGAGTTCGTAGACTAGTAGTATGCTTGATTCGGGGCTAAGACCGAGAAGTTATGGTTAAAATAGTGTGAGGGNGTCCTATACAATATACAAATATGATAAGTTGTTATTTCTTAATTTTGTTATTAAAAAAACCAATCTTGTATAGCTTGCAACATAGGCTATATTTACAATAAAATTCTTACGTGTCCTTACTATATAAGAACTATTTATATATTTATATATATATTTTTTCTTATGTGTAATCCACTGCAAACTTAAATTTGTAGGACCGTGATATTTAGTATAGGAGTAGGAGAGAAGACAGTTCGAAAGAAAATGGTGGTTTTGTAAAGACAAAATAAATAAAATAATTCTATTGACAGCCATGAAAAATCGCAAAGAGCTTGATCGTCAACTCCACAAACCCCCTTCATATTCGCTACCCATTAACAACACACACCTTCTCTTTCATTTCCCACCAAAAATCTCTTTTTTCTCTCTCTCTCTCTCTCTGTCCTCCAAAGGAAGAAGACGAAGATCGTCTCCATTGCGTTGTTCCCAGCATGCATTTCACAAAGCTCGATGATTCTCCAATGTTCCGCCAACAGGTTATTTAATTTCTTTCTTTTCATATCAAATTCACAGTTTCACGTATTGGGTATTTTTTTTCTTTTTGCATATATATATATATTCATCAAAAAATTTTGATGTTGATTGCCTGATTAAATTTTGTTCTTCGTTTGATGGGTCTTGGATATTTTGTCTTGGGTTTTCTGGTAAACCTTCTTATTCATGAGGAAACTCGTGCAGTTGTTTTGGTTTTGTGTTTTATTGGTGGAGTAGAATTGTGGGTCAATGAGAATGCTATTATTTAAATTAAATATTCTTGTTAATAAATTGAATGTGGGTTGAACAGTGAAGATAAATTTTCATTTAGGCATCCCCAATTCATCACAATTAAGACTTAGGTGTGTTGAAGTACAGTGGTTCGGCTGAATATTATGGGTTAGACACCCTCCGGACGCATTTATTTATTTATTCATTTTATTTTTTATTTCTTAAATTTTCTGCTTTGTTCCAGTCCTGAGTTTGATCTGGTCTGTTTATAAAAATACCCCTCCTCTAATCGAAGATATGTAAAAGAAAGAAAGAAAAGAATTGAAGTTCCTACATTGCTTGTTGTGGTGCTCTCTTAAAGTGGACATGCTAGCTTACAAGGACATGAAAAGTATCAGAAAAGTTGTTGTGGAGGTTCAGTAATAATAACTTGTTTAACTTGGTAGTTTAAAGTTCGAGAGTCGCTACCATGAGTGGATTGTGCAGTGGTTTCTGCAGTAATAGTTTTGAGCTTGGTGAGTTATTGGTCTAATTACTTAGAAAAGCAAGCTGCTAGATGTTTTTAACTTCACTTATAGTTTCTATTTATTTAATTCTTGCAATTGTTTTGTGTTTTATAAATGATCATTTTGTAGTGAAGGTTTTTTTGAAGGTGCTTTTATTTACTAGATACTTGAAGCTAGCTTATATATCTATTCTTGGTTGAAACAGATACAGTGCTTGGAAGATAATGCAGAATTATTGAGGGGAAAGTGTCAGAAGTTTTACAAAGGATGTCGTAAGTATAGGTAGGTTTAGAATTATGTTTAGCTCCATATCTTTTTATTTACAGAGGAGGGAGCCTACTGTTTTCCAATAATTAACTTGTTTTTTAAAAACTAAATGACACATAGAGTGGAGACCTCGAACAAGTGCCTTCTTATCTCCTCGTATCTGGCTTCAGAAACTAAGCTATATAAACATTCAGGAGAAAGGAAGAATCACAACCTATCCCAAGAAAGCGAAGACCAAATTCCTTCGCTTTTTTTTTTCCCAACCAATTCACTCACAAATTCTTATTTTAATTTGCATTGGCATGAAACCATAATATTCATATGCATAAAATGATGATCATCATATTTTTATCATATTGCAATGGCAATTGTAATAGAAAAGTATTAGCTCATTGGAGTTTGTAAGTTTTCGAGACTAACTGCAGATGCTCTCTCTGTCTCTCGTACGTTTGTATATAATTATTGGCAACCTCTCCAACATTGTAGAGTATATAATTAAAAGATTAATTGGAATTAGTCTTATTACTTACAGATAATTTTTGTAAAAATTCTTTATATGATGTGTTTATCAAGGATTTTATATGCTTCTACTTTTTCTTTAATTTTCAGTGAAGGGCTTGGAGAAGGGTATGATGGTGACATTGCTTTTGCAAGTGCTCTTGAGACTTTTGGAGGAGGTTACAACGATCCTAGTTTTATTGTTTTGGAAGGTATGCCACTTTCACATATTTTTCTCCAGTTTGTATGTTGTTTTTGAAATAATGTTCTTCCCTATGGTACCCTTACTTGTAGGGAAGGATCATGCAGATAGTATGATAACAGCTAACCAGCAAAAGGAGCAACTGAACCAAGGTTAGTGTTAATTGTGGTCAGGTCCTAGATATAGAGTTTAGAGTCAGGTGTGTGCTTGTATGCATGGGGTTGGTGAATAACCTGACAAGAGAAGTTAACAAGCCAATCCAACATTGCATGAGTTATTCTAAAATATCTTGTTAGTTCTTTTGCCAAATTGTTGATGAGGGATGTTTCTTTGACATCAAAATTACTAAATTTTGACGTTCTGAGAATCATAATCACAGCTTTGCAATTTTTTTTTTTTTTTTTTTTTTTTCATTTTATACTCACTTAAGACATGCCATTTTTCGCAGGCAATGTTATAACTAGATTTGCAGTTGTTTTGAGAGAAATTGGAACATATAAGGAAGTTCTTAGGTCACAGGTAATAATTTATGTTTTCATATGTATGTTTGCAGCCATTTTTTCCTAAGTTATTTTAGCACATTATATAAGTTTGTCAGTTCCTTCATATATGGATTCTGGCATATTTTTCTGGCCAAAATTATAACTTGAACTATATTAGTAATTGAGAAATTAAAGCATGTTTATTCTTGTTACTTTTGGCTTAACGTTTTGGCATTTATGATTCTTCTACTAATATGGTCGATACATAGTTATTGTTTGGTTCCAGGACATCAGAGATTGCTGCATATTAAATTGCTTTATTTCAAATGTTTACTTCTGTAACGTTAGAAATGAACTATCACAGTTATACATGTTTACTCTTTCATGACAATTTGACAAATCAACCTAGTGCCAGCTGCCCTTATGTGAAATTAGGAATTGATTCTGCAATCTCAAGTTGGACAGAACGGGTTTTTCTGCTTGTACCTCAATTTCAGATTTGCACTGAGAAACTCTGATTTCGTCCTTTTAAATAGCATTAGAAAATTTTTTAGGGATCTCTTGCAAAGCTTGAAAAAATCATCAAAACCAAGCTAGGATAAATGTTTTGTGCTTTGATATTTACCCACTATGAGGACAAACAGGTTCTTCTGCTTGTACCTCAATTTCAGATTTGCACTAAGAAAACTCTGATTTGGTCCTTTTAAATAGCGTTAGAAAAAATTCTAGGGATCCCTTGCAAAGCTTGAAAAAAACATCAAAGCCAAGCTAGGATAAATGTTTACCCACTATAACTCATTCAAAGTTCTAAGAGGCAATGTTTGGACTTTATTTTGTTCAACAAGTACACAAGGGTTAGTTTTGAGTAGCCAACAATAGACACTAAAACATAAGAATTTACTAGCATTGGTTTATTTTCTTGAAGTGCAGCTATTACTTTGATATGGCACATGATATGTAAATATGAATATAAACCCTGTACCTCCTTTTTTGGTTTTGTGTGATTTCCTAGTCCCTTTTGAAACTATAAATTTTGTCATCCACATAACAGACTGACATTGTAAAGTTTTTATCCTGATATCTTGTATGACCTGTTATTCGAGGAAACCAATCTACCTAGATTGTATAAACCTAAAAAATGCCAAAATTAACCTATGAAATTAGGATTTTTTGGCCTTTAAATTCATTGTAGCATCATGATGGAGAGATTTAACATGAATAGAGATGGTAGTACCTTTAGTTAGCCTGAGATGGGACTTTGCTTAATTTCTTTTTAAGGTAGATTGCCCAGTTACACAGTTGAATTAAGAGAATTTCAAGTATGCGTGGAGAGTAATGTTTTAGAATTGATGACCTCTAGTTTCGAATGAATTTAATTACCAGATCAACACAATATCTAATTTTATAGCTGAAACGTAAGCCTCAATTCTAGGACGAAGTAGTTCTTATCATTCTCAGTTTGGTTATCTATACTTAACATAGATATTAAATATTTTTGTGTTTGTGAGCTTGATGTATATATTTGGGCTCCCTTATTAATAGTTTAACCTTTTGAAAACCATGGGAACTTAACTTGCCCTCAGATCCTAGTTATCTATTTGGTCTTGTGTTTGACCTGCCAACCTAATTTATGTGACTTAGTTGTTTAGCATTGCATGAGCTTGATATAAATAGTTGGTCTAACTTTCTAACAGCTTAAGTTCTTGGAAATAGTGATAACTTTACCTAACAAACATAAATGCTTCACTATTTGTTGGTTTATCATGAATTTAAGGACGACTCTAACCTCTGTATTAGGTCTTTTTGTTTTCGCTGTCATATATTATTATTCTTTGTTTTTTTGTTTGTTTTATTTTTTTTATTTTTGATGTTCTTCTCAAAGCATTCTACCTTCAGTGATCTTTAAATTTTCTTATTTCTTATTAACGATATAAATCTAATAACCTGTAAAATCAAAACCAAAAATAAAACACTAAATATAGGGACCAATTTGCATGCTTGTAAGCTGACATATGCATTATTTCAATTAGAAGTTTTGAGTTGTGGGTTTTTAAAGTAAAATAATTTGAAGTTTAGGGAACTGTTCTTATTTATTTTTCTGTTAATGGAATTTTGTGCTTTACTTTTCCAGGTAGAACATGTGCTAAATGATAGACTATTTCAATTTGTCAGTCTTGACCTTCACGATGTTAAGGTATATTGTTACAGTAAATACTTCCTTTGTACAAATATTGTGCTTATGATGTTATTCTGGTGCAAGGTGTGCAAGTGAGATTAGCTAATACGATTAGTAATCAATAGTTTCTGCTTGAACATATATATCAGGTCATGGAAATTTATCTAGTTGAGTCACCAATAGATTATAACTTATATATCGTTCTGTTAGGAACTTATCTTCTACTGTATGTGATGCAGATAGAGGTTCTAGTTGTGGATTTTTCAATGTGTTTTGCATTATTTAAATTTTTTTGGTGGCTATTTATGAAGTTGAGTTTTCAGCATTAACAAACATTGTCTAAAATGATTTTCCCACAACAGAGGATAAAGGAAAAAATTTCCTAGAGGGGTGAATGCACTTTAACTTTAACTCAGTTTTTGCTCCTAATACTCATAACAGTTTGCTTGTTTCTGTCAAAATCCTATTTAGGTATTGAGATAAATTATGCTCTTTTGTCAATAGGGTTCTACTATTTAATGATGCCAATGTAATGTCAAATGTATTTTTTTTTATTAGTTAAGTAACCAAGTATTAGGCTATATGTTTGATGCTCTAATTTAAGTTCAATTATCATTGTCAACTAGGAAAATGTAGACTGTGGAAGCATATTTATTTTAGCATCTGACAGATTTTACCAATAAAGCACATACATTTATAGCAATACTTGCCTATATAGATCCTTCCCTTCATCTATTATGCTCTCATGCATGTATCGTATACTTTTCAATTACTAGCTCAAGGTATACGTGTGTAAATTCCTTATTCCTTATTCCTCCTTTCTTCTTTTTTTTTTTTTGTTTTTTTTTGTTTTTTTGCTTAAGTTAACTTGTATTGACACAGGAAGCCAGAAAGCGCTTTGAAAAGGCTTCACTTACATATGATCAGGTTGTTTTCTCGCTTCAAAATTTTATAAAGTTACTTAGAAGGGTGCATGTCATAATAATTTTCTGTATCTGGTCATCCTTTGTTGGGAAACTTTCCTATCAATATTCTTGGAAATGTTCTTTTTCTGTAGGCTGTAGGAGACATCTTTGTATTCTTTTATGTGCCTCGTAGTTTGTTTATAATACTATTTGCATCTTTCATGGCATAGTAGTTCGCCCTGATAGACAATAGGAATCATTATTCTGTTAGTTTTGTTATCATGAAACTGAGTCTATTGACAATAGAAGCAACATAGTAGGCTGACAAAGTGATGTGATGGCTTAGTATATTGAGTTGCATCTTGAACACAAAAAGTCACTTCGAAGTTGTTGTACTTAATTCTATTGAAAGGTTCAACCTGTTGCACGTAATTATGATGTATTTTGTGCCACAGGCACGTGAGAAGTTTCAGTCGATGAAGAAGAGCACTAAGATGGATATTGCTGCTGTTCTAGAGGAGGTATAGTCCAGTAGCAGTTCAACTCTAAATTGAAGAGCTATTTAGTTGTTATAATGATGCTTTTCAATGGATGACCATTATCCGTTTAAATCTAATTTGGTAGAGAGACATTCCAGGAACTGCACACTGCAAGATCCTCATTTGAGGAAGCTCGCTTTAATCTGGTAAATTTAGTTTCACAATGATGTGTTGATTGAAATACAGATTCAATACAGAAGCAGTTAGGCTTTAAACATATAGTGTACTTCAACAATCAGGTTAGTGCTTTGTCAAATGTTGAGGCCAAAAGGAGGTTTGAATTTTTGGAGGCTGTTAGTGGGACAATGGATGCTCATCTTCATTACTTCAAACAGGTATGCGGTACAACCAAATAATTATTTATCCAATTTGATATCTCATATAGGCTTCTGATATTTTATTTCTCTGTTGTTGCAGGGATATGAGCTATTGAACCAAATAGAACCCTATATTAATCAGGTCTAAAGCTATAAATTCAAAACCTTTGGTGGAAAATTTTATTTATGATATTGTCTTTCAAATTTGTTTCTGCATGCTTCTTTGCTTATAAATTCAGTGTGAGAATAATAAAAATCATTTACCTCATGCGATCTAGTTGTTCACATGTTATCCAATTCAAGGGTTAGGGAACTATGGTTAAATTTTTTGATGTGATGAAAATGTTAAATTAATAGGTGCAACAAGTTGTGCTTGATTGTGGCAACTTGAGACCAGTAGACATGGTTAGCTAAAAAACACAGAGATGTGAAAAGGAATCAGTTTAATATGATTAACTTCTTATTCATATAAAATAACATTTATAAGCTTCCTACTATACATAGCATAGAACTATGAATGAAATAACTGCTACAGCTGTTACTTTAATCTTTTCTAAATTGCAGGGGTTGACTAATCCTATATTTACAGAAAATACAACTAGAAAATCTTCTAGAATCTCGGCAATAACTCAGCCAAATATTTGACTTTCCAACACTCCCCCTCTAGCTGGTTTGAAGATATCTTCCATTGCCAGCTTGCCAATCAAAAAATCAAATTGCTTCTTGTGTAGCCCTTTCGCAAATATGTCAGCCAATCTGTTCAGTAGCTGGAACATAAGTCATACAAATCTGTCCACTATCTAGTTTTTCTTTGATAAAGTGTTTATCAACTTTCAATGTGCTTTGTTCTGTCATGAAGAACTGGGTTGTGAGAAATAGAAATAGAAATCTTCAATTCTTTTAAAATTTTCTTAATCCATAATACTTAACAAATTTCATGAGTAACAGATCTAAACTCAGCCTCTGCACTACTTCTTGCCACCACATTTTGCTTCTTAACTGCACTAAGTAACCAGGTTACCTATAACAAAAGTACAAATAGCCAGAAGTTGATCATCTATCAATCACACTCCCAACCCAATCTTGTCAGTGTATACTTCAACTTGTAGATGACTACGGCTCTTAAACAATAGACCTTTTCCTGGAGTTCCTTTCAAATATCTCAAAAATTTGTAGACGCATCAAAGTGTTCTGGTCCTAGTTAGTGCATGAATTGACATACCATACTGCCTGATTGCAAAGGCGATATCTGGATGTATATGTGACAAATAAATCGGTCTTCCAACAAGTCCTTGAAACTGATCTCTATTCGCCATTTCTTTAGGTTTGGCTGGTTGTAGCTTCAAATTAGGTTCAATAGGTGTCTCAGCCACTTTACAGTTGAGTAGACTTGTTTCACCAAGTAGATCAAGTACATATTTTCGTTGAGGTACAAAGTTACCCTTCTTAGATCTGGCGAAGACCATTCCGAGGAAATACTTAAGAGCACCTAAGTCCTTGATTTCAAAATCATTAGCAAGTACCTTATTTAGTCTCTTAACTTCGATATTGTCATACCCTGCCAAAATTATGTCATTTACATAAACAATCAAAAATAGCAATTTTCCCTTCATTCGAGTGTTTATAAAACATGTTATGATCTGCTTGGCTTCGACAATAATTATGACTTCTCACTGTTTTCCCAAAACGTTCAAACCAGGCTCTAGGAGATTGGTTGACACCATACAATGATTCCCTCAATCTACTTACTTTATGGTTACCATGTCCATGGCTACCTTCAAATCCAAGTGGTAAATCCATAAACACTTCCTCTTCCAAATCTCCATTTAAGAATGCATTTTTTACATCCAATTGGTGTAAGGGCTAGTTAGAGTTTACAGCTAGAGAGGGTATGCCACGGATTGAGTTTATCTACCGAAGCAAATGTCTCTTGGTAGTCAATCCCAAAGGTTTTTGTAAACCCTCTTGCCACAGGTCTTGCCTTGTACCTTTCTGAACTCCCATCAGCTTTTCATTTAACCATAAACACCCATTTGCATCAAACACTCTTCTTCTTTCTAGGTACATCAACCACCTTCCAAGTGCTATTCATTTTGAGAGCATTCATTTCTTCCAGAGCTGCTAACTTCCAATCCGGATAATTTAGAGCTTCCTACAATGGTTCTTGGAACAAACATTTAAGAGATTTTAGAAGTAAATGCATTACGATTATCGCAAAGTCTATGAAATCAAACATATCTAGCAATAGGATGCTTGGTACAAGTACGGAATTGTTTCCAAAGTGCTTAAGGGACATCAATATCTGACAACTTTGTATTAGAAATTTCAAGAATAGGAAGAACTGAAATTGAAGGATTACCTAGAATATCTGACAGACAGGTTCTTGGGGATAATGTTGAGCCTGTTCTGGGATTGTAGGATGATCTTTATTATTTTGATGAGCAGTTCTTTTAGTATAAACACGAGCTTAGAAGTAGGATAATGAGGATTGTAGGATGGTCTTTATTATTTCTCCCCCTGTTTGTGGTACAATTATGCTTTGCAAGAGTAGATTAGTATTCATTTCATTTTCCTCATTTAGAAAAGTTACTTCTTGATCATTCGACTCAGGAAAGGAAGGATTGGGCAAAGGTATAGATATTTTGCAACAATGACCTTCATTTCTCTCTTTCTCTCCTTGAAGACAGTTTTGGCCGAAATAGGGTTGACTTTCCAGAAAAAGAAACATCCATACTTATTTGAATCTTTCTAGTTATAACACATACCCTTTCTTATTTGGAGCATACCCTATGAAAACACATTTTCTGCTCTAGGATCTAGTTTAGATCGAAGGTGATTAGGCATGTGGACAAACATTGTGCTGCTAAACACTTTTGATGTTAAATCTAAAGTTACACTAGATTCGGGAAAAGTATTTTCAAGACATTTTAAAGGTGTAATATAATTTTCAAGTAGTCATTCTATTAATCAAATAAGATGCTGTAAAAATAACACCTCCCCATATTTATTTAGGAGCATGCATAAAAAACATTATAGCCCATCCTACTTCAAATAAATGTCAATTTTTTCTTCCAACAATACCATTTTGTTGAGGAGCATCTTGACATGTGGATTGATGTTGAATACTTTTTTCTTTCAAATTTTCCAAAACAGTGATTAAAATATTCAATTCCATTATTAGGACGAAATATACTGTTTTTTGTTTGAAATTGGTTTTCAATCATATTGTAAACATCCCTGAATAGTTTTTCCACTTCAGATTTTTCATCCATCAAATATACCCAACACAACCATGTATGATCATCAATGAAGCACACAAACTATTTTTTTCCAGATTAGTTGGTAACTTTTGATGGTCCCCAAATGTCACTATGAACCAAATAAAAGGTTTTGATACATGATAAGCTTTTGAAGTATGAGAAACTCGATGGTTTTTTGATAAATGACAACTTTCACATTGAAAAGAAGAACAGTCTAAACTTTTAAATAAAGTAGGTAATAGAAGTCTTAGATAAGGAAAACTAGGATATCAAATCTACGATGCCAAAGCGTAATTTGTTCATGGATAGAAATGGAACTAATACTACTATTAAAGCCTTGAGTTTGTTTCTTGCTGAAGAAGTTGTCATCAGAATAGTAAAGACCATCTACCATCTTAGCACTGCCAATCATGAACCCTGAGTTTTGGTCCTGAAATTCATAGTGAGAATAAAAAAAAAGTGACACAACAGTTAGAATCTCTAGATATTTTACTCACAGACAAAAGATTTGCAGGCGAGGTCAGGGACATGGAGAACACATTTTAAATTTATTTTTTTGGATATTTGAATTAAACCTTTTCTGACAATTGGTGGGAATCTGCCATTTGCAATTCTAACTTTCTGATGACCAGAACAAGGTGAATCAGATTTAAAAGGCACCAGATCTGATGCACCTGAATCAATAATCCATGGTGCAGAGGTTATACAACAAGGGAAAGCACTAGGATAGCTACCTATTTGAGGAAGACAACCACTATGAATACCAGATGACGAATTAGACTTAAGCGTTTTAGGAAGATGATCCATCTGCTCTTTAGTCTTTACTAAAAGGACTTGTCTCGGCCTCATTAGCAGAAGGGAACATGCGGCTGCTTTTGTCACCAGGTTCGCTACTTTTCCAGTTTGCTGGTTTTCAATGGATTTTCCAGCAAGTTACCTGAGTATGGCGAGGTTTGTTGCAAGAGTCACACTGCACTCGAGGTTTCTCATTTGGCCGGCACTAGTTGGTAACAGACTGACTTGCATTAGCATCATAAGCTACTATTGTTGAGTTCTCCACTGTTCCACTAATTCCTTTTTTTACCGAGCATGACACTCCTGTGGCTTCAGAAAACACCTTTCCAATTGGAGGAAGTGGAATTATTCTTCCTCTCACTTTATAAAATTCGTTATTTAGATTAGCAAGGAATTTGAAGATTTGGTTGCTCTTTTCTTTTTGTGATTACAGTCACCAAAGGACTTCCATTCATAATCATTATACATATCTAGGTCCTGCCTTAGCCTTTTCAAGCAGTTGAAATGCTTGGTGACAGTGTCTCCTCCTTGGCAGACCTCACTGAGCTGCAATTGGATAAACTTGAGACTGATTGCCAAGATCAGAGTACATCTGATTGATGTTGTCAAAGAGTTCCTTGCAGTTGGATAGCACATATAGTTGGTGCTGATGTCTTCATCCATGGTATTCACAAGCCATGTCATGACCAAGGAGTTCTCTGCATCCCAAACAGCATACATTGAATCCTCCTTTGAAGGGCCTTCTTATCTCCAGTCAGACATCCGATCTTTCTTTTCTCTCGAATGTACATTCGAACAGACTGAGACCGAGAAAGGAAGTTGTCTCCATGCAGATGTTCCTCATTTGGACAGAATGGGAATTGGTATTGGAAACCTGGGTCTCAGTGTTTTTCAAAATAGTAACAGAAGTTGTAGTAGATTCAGATGATATGTTAGACATGGTATAAAGAGGCTAGTTATTTGGATCAACAGATATGTATGTCGTGGAATAAATCCAGGATTTTCTTTTTTTATTATTATTATTATTTTTTTTAATAGAGTCAGAAAAAAATTCCTGCTCTGATACCATAAAAAACACAAAGATGGGAAGATGAACCAGTCTAATATGATTAACTTCTCATTCATACAAAATAACATTTACAAGTTTCCTACACATAGGCTATGCATAGAATAGAATTAGGGAATGGGTATTTACTTTTTCTTTATGTATCATCGCCCTCTCATTTGCATGTGATGGAAGCCAGCTGACATTTTTTTCCATTATGCATAACCCCCTGATGCATTATTGAAGCTGATTTGGTGGGCTAGTTGCTCACTATATGGTGGGCAACTTTTTCCCACTGCATCAAGTCTCTCTCTCTCTCTCTCTATATATATATATATATATCTCGTATATGTATGTTTGTGTATAAATATATTTTTATGCATTTATTTATATTGGAAATATTCTAAAGTCGAGCACTTTTGCATCACAGGTTTTGGCATATTCTCAAATGTCAAGAGAAAAATATAACTATGAACAAGTTTCTCTTATTTCAAGGATGCAAGAGTACATAAGGCAGATGGACTGTGAAAGCCGACAATCCTTGTCTGGTTCTTATGTTTCTCCAAAAGTAGATAATATGGAGTTTCTATCTAAGCGAGCAAATAAAGTAATAGAATCTGTGATGCAATCAACTGAAAAGGGAAAGGTGGTTTTGGCTATGGCTTTCCTTCCTTTCCTGTTGTTCTTTATTTTTTATTTTTTGATAAATTTAAGTGGGACTTATAGCTGGGTGAGAACATATGTTCAGGTTCAAATCCTTCAGCAAGGATATCTTTCTAAACGTTCCTCCAACCTAAGGGGTGACTGGAAGAGAAGATTTTTTGTTCTTGATAGCCGGGGGATGCTGTACTATTATCGGAAACAATTGACCTGGTCATCTGTAAGTCAGTATTTTGAAGATTACTTATTCTTGTTGTACTCACTGCTAATTGCTAATTATGACTTTCAGTCTGGGAGTTCTCCACAAAAGAATAATGTCTCTGAAAATGGTTCTGGACTGTTGAGCCGGTGGCTTTCTTCTCATTATCATGGTAGTGTACATGATGAAAAATCTGTTGCACGTCACACTGTAAATTTGCTGACATCAACAATAAAGATTGATGCTGATCAGTCAGATTTAAGGTTCTGCTTCAGGATAATTTCACCCACCAAAATCTTAGCTTTGCAGGTACCTTCTCAAAATTTTACTTGAACGTGCAGTTTGAATTTTCATTCATGCAAACACAATTGTTTGGATTTTGTATGGTGGTGCAGGCGGAGAATGCACATGACCAGATGGATTGGATTGAAAAAATAAATGGAGTTATTGCTTCATTATTGAGTTCCCAGGCACCTGAGAGGGTAAAGTTTAAGAATGTTTCTTTTTTTTAAAATTTACAGGTTCTGATTTCCATAGTTGTTATAGTGACTGCTCAAAACAAATTATATATTTGTCAGTTTCTCTCTGCTAGCTCCTTGGAAAGTGATGGTTATATTATTGGCAGCAAGCGTACTTCATTAAAAAATCCTTCAGATGTTGAAAGGAAAACTTCATCTAAGATATTTACCAACAGAAATGGTTTAGAAGCTTCAATAAGTTTCCAATCACATGATAACAGTGCGAAAAGTGAGAAACCCATTGATGTACTGAGAAGAGTATGTGGGAATGACAAATGTGCTGATTGTGGTGCACCTGAACCAGATTGGGCATCTTTGAACCTTGGAATTCTTGTGTGCATTGAATGTTCTGGTGTTCATCGTAATCTTGGTGTACATTTATCGAAAGTAAGTTACTGTGCTTTGCATTTCAGTATTGCAGTGTTTATATCGTCGTATCTAAATGAACGCTAAAGGGATAACGTTATATATTAGGATTGTTTTTCTGTGTGATTGTGAGGCGCAAATGTCAGCATAAAGTAGTGATCATTAATTCGGATAAAATATTTCAACATATGAATTTAATTATGTAAAAAATTGTTGATAATTCATGAGCAACTGAAATGCATGTTCAGCCCTTCAAGACCTGCTAAATAAACTTCTTCTTTCATGATGAGCTCTTTGGGATTTAAGAGTTTATGCAACTTTGCTGTTATAACCTATAACTAACTAAAAGTAGGACATTTCTATGATCTTTCTTTGGTATTTGTATTGAATGCTCATTTTAGGACATTTGTTAGGCTTAGATTATATGCTAAATGTTGAGACTGCCCTCAGAGTATGCCCCATTCCATTTTCTCCCAGACAAGTTGGAAGCACTTTATTGTGATCTGGTTCAGTTTTTTCATTTCTTTATAAAGAAATTTATCCAAAAATAATTTTCACGTGGTATGGAGCAAATACTTTGTGAAACTTTTAATATTTCCTTAGCAGCCATACCAATGTTATATTTATCCAAGCTGGGAACTAAGCTTCAATTCAACAACTATCTGCAGCATGTTTGTTTTAATTTAGAAAATACTATATTTACGAAACTGGCAATTACAGAAGGGTTTTATTATGAACTTTATACCATTTTTGTGCAAGTTTCACTACATTTATTTTGAGAAAATGAAATAGATAAAAGGAATTGTTTGTTGCACTTCTTAGAAGGTTTTCCAATTACTTTCCTGCTAATTCATAATTATAATATAATACAGAGCGGGTAAAATGTATAATAAAAATACATATGCACACATACACGCATATAAACTCACCACTTACCATTGTTTCTTATGTAAACTTGCAATAATGCTATTCTTCTTCCATTTATTCATTCATGCAGGCCTTTTTAAATTACCTTTGGTGCAGGTTAGGTCGCTCACTCTTGATGTGAAAGCATGGGACCATTCCGTCTTAACCTTGTTTCAGTCACTGGGAAATGCATACACAAACTCGATCTGGGAGGAGTTATTGTGTTCAAGAACTAGCTTTTTGAGTGGCGAGATGCCTATGGGGTAAGTGATGTATGATTTGATAAAGTCATATTTTAAATGTGTATAAGCTTTTAGTTTTTCTAATGTGGATTTTCATGTCGAACTCTGATAGAAACAAGCTATATCTCATGAGAAAGCCCAGTTATGGTGATCCTATTTCAGTAAAGGAGAAATTCATTCATGCAAAGGTATTTGCCAAGTAATTCATATTCTTCCTCTGGTTACATCACTTTAACTTAGTTTTCTACTTAATTCTATACACAGATAATAATGGCATAAGAAGAGTTAAAGCTTTTTAGTAGCAAAAAGATGCACAGGGGTAGTTAAGTGATGGTTCTCAAGCTATTAAACCCAATATTGGTAGTAACAATTCCTATTTAACTTCCCCTCTTAACTGTGATCACAATCAATATAGCCGACTAGTTTTAAACTAATGAAGAGGTGAGTTTTGCTCTTATTAAGAACTTTTGATCTCTTCCTAACCCGAAAAAAAAAAAAAAAAAAAAAAAAAAAAAA
>QANX01003275.1:27364-93273 GCA_003254975.1 Ochetophila trinervis
TTTTTTTTTTTTACCTTAAGTAATTTATCCCTTGTTTTTCTTTTAATTTCAGCCATTAACAAACCTAATTATTAATTCATCAAAATAACCTAATTATTATTTATTTTTATATATATGTAAAGTTCATATTCTTCGTTCCAATATGAAAAATAAATAAATAAATATAGTTAAATAAATAAAAGTCTTTAATCAAAATAATAATAATAATAATTATAAAAAAAAAGTCCGTTCATATGGAATTCTATCTTTACCCTCCTCTCCCTTCAATTTCAAGCCCCACTCTCTCTCTCTCTCTCCTACTGCAAATCAGTTTTAGAGTAAAAAAAAAATGAATGGAATTAAGCAAAGACTGTTGGTCTCGATTCGGAGGCAGCTCCATTTGCATATGCAAATGCGTGAATATTCGCTTCAGCATAATCATGAAGCTGCCCCAACCGAAACATTGAAGAGAAAGATGAAAGACTTGGAGAAGAAGAAGAAGAGCAACAATATCAAGAGGGACAAAAAGTTTTTTGTTGAGACGCCCGAATCAAAATCCTATCTTGACACGGCCACCATGCCCATGATTCTCACTGCCGTTGGGATTGCCCTCTTCGCTAAGCTCCTCATGATGGTATGCACAACCCCATTAACCGGCATTCAATTCAAAGTCCTCTGTTTTCTTTTGTTTTTGTTCATCTGGGTTGCCTTCATACCGTTTGATCAATGTCCCCAATGAAATTTAGCTTCTTATTTTTTATTTTCTGTTAGCTTAGAATTGCATGATTAATACAAATGTACGCAATTTAAAAGGCATATATTTTCCATGTTGGTTGTCTGTGTGTATGTTAGGTAGTCAATTTCGTTATATTCTTTCTGTAAACTTGACAGTAGATTTCAATGCCAAGTGACAAGTAATGGGTTTTTCTATAGAAGTTTTGGTTGTATAACTTCTGCATTGGCGACCATTAAAAAAATGCCTCCTTTCTGTTGATATTGTTGTGACAGTCATGACCTGCTAGCCTGTTAAATGATGAATGTAATCTTGAATGCTGACAGTATGATGAGTCAAAATCACAAGAAATGATTGAACGCAAAATAAGGGATGCTCCTCCTGGTCAAGGCACAGTTAGGATGCTAAATCGTGAGGAATGGGATGAAATTCGGGAAGTGAGACCAAGAACTCCATTTGAATCCAAACTTGCACGTCCAAATGCGAAAATAAGAACTGGAGAACCATTACGCATGGTGAGGCATAGAATTTTTGTTTCTTTACTCTCTTGGAAGTAATAAATATGCTTTGTTTTAGTCTTGTGATCTTATGGCAAAAGACTGACACCAGTTTTATTCTCCCTTGTCAACTCAAATGCTTCACCTGTTTTCTTGGCGCTTCTAACACCTTTAGCAATTAATTTTCCCTCAAACTGCCACTGAGACCATGGAACTATTCAATTTTAGTGGGAGGCCCTGACATTTTTAAGGCTTCTAGGAGACAACATGGATATATGTGTTGCTTGGGATGTTCTTTTCTCTTTCTTGTTTATGGCCATGTAATTTTCAGTCACTTACATAGCTTAGTTGAGATTGTATACTACTCTACTGCTTTGTCCATGTTTGATGATACCTTAGATTGTCTGTAGGGTTGAGACATGTCAATATCTTTGTGGCTTATTAGGTTTTTGATCAATATCAGTTAATGTGGCTTCTTCAGTGATTAATGCTAAAGTATTATATTACATGTGAATGTAATTTTCTGTTGCTGTAGCATTCAAATTGAAATAATTTTGACCCATGAATAAATAATTCAAATTCAAATTCAAATTGAGTAATAGACCTTGATGTGAGTCATAGTATCTGTATTTTGCTGTCATGAAATAAACAAATAAAATCCACCTTCTGGCAAATGATATGGACTGATTGCTTGCCTACACTCATATAAGTTTGCATGTTTTCTACAGGAGGATTTGAAGGATTGGACAACTGATGTGTTCACAGGTGCACTTTCCCGTGTTGAAGAAAGTATTCGTCACAATTCCAAGTGATTATTCCAGCTTCTTTTTATTCCAAATATTGTTACAAGGGGAGATTTGATAACCTCTTTAAGTATTGATGCCTGATATACACAATCATGGATATTTACTGCTCATTCCAAAACAGTTCATATGGCATGGCTATTCCACAAACCAAATTTACTAGCTGACAAGAGGCAGAATCTATGGCAAGCTGTTGAAAGAGAAAAGACTCGGCCATCGATCAAGTCGGTTGATGATAGCAAATGATCAATTCCTTGTAATATTTATAAATATTAACTATAATACTTCCATTTTTATGGAATTTACTCCGGAGGCTTCACTAATCCATTATTGCATAGAACTTGTTCATTAGGAATACTGTAGTTATGCAGTTTTTGCTTATGCGGAGGTATGGTAATCATATGGCAAGGGAAATGATTTTGTAGTCATTTTGTCCCATATCCACTGTGAAATAATTATATCACACTGAGCTTTAGTTTGATCTTAAGGAGCTCAGTTTGCACATGGAGTTTCCAAATTCTGAACTTTTACACGCTCTGAGATGATCATGAAGAGTTGAGATCTTCAGGGTAGTTTTGGGGTGTGTTGTTCAATTGTTAGGTAGGTCGTATGAGATTGTATTATGAGGTTTACAATTTTTGTTTGTTGCATTCCCTTCTCAACAATCAAATAGATTAGCTCAGAATAAGTAGCTAATATATATATATGTATATATATATATATATATATATTCTTTTACAAATTCTCATAAGAAAAAACCACTAGATTTCCAGTAATCTGAATTATGCTATTAGTGATATTTTTCTTAATTGGAAATAATTGTCTCTGCCTATTTGTTTGATTATGCATATATAAGAAAAGTAATTGGGTGAAACTGGGGAAAAACTTATATTATTTACTAGTTTGATTGATGAATGGGCTTTTCGGTGCAAAAGTTCTAAAATGTAATAAAAGAAATCTACAATAATTTAAAAGTACACAGATCAAATGTGAAAAACTGCATGCAAAGGATTTTTACTACAATATGAATAATTGTTGGTATCACTGACGGAAAAAAGTATAAATTAATTAGAAATTTTATTGTGCTGAGTAATGTAGTCTAGGATAAGTTGGGCAACAACGTTCCATTTAACGATCTACTTGTATATCCCATAAGATATGATGGGATACAGGCATGACTACCTCCTCCAGTAAAATATTACTGTATTGATTAATACTCATATGCATTTAAATTTGGTAAAATACTACACGATACAATAATACGAAACAATACAATAATTTGTAAGTTTGGTCTATAATATTGAGTTTGATTGATACCGATATCACACGATTATACATGATAAAATAATATACTGGAACAAATTAGAACACACTAACATTATAAAAAATTATTAATTTAATATTTATTTATTGCTAAATTTGTATATTGTTTATTTTATTTTAGAAAAGTATGAGTTTCATATTTCATTGCTTTGGAAATAGATACTCTTATATCTATTTATATATTGATGTTTTGTTCTATATTTTATATTTTTCTATTATTTATATTGAATGTACAATTTTAGTTTGAATTGTAATATTTTAAATAGTGTTAAATTGAAAATTATAGTGCATGTTATTTTCGTTTGTTATGATGAATATTTAATATACTTAATCTATAATATTTTAACGAAAGCTTAAAAAATTACATTTAAATGAAAAAAATTAACACAAATACGATACGCATTGAACATGAAACATTTCCAAGCCTATTTGCATCCCTTAAAAGTGCTATTAGTTCTCATATAAATTTTCTATTTTTATGTCGCTTACTTTTGGAGTGAATGGACATAGGACATCTCTTATCCTTGTAACTGCGCAAAAAGCTTTTCCATGTTATTTTTCTGACTCCTAGATGTTCCTTATAATTCAAATGTTTTATGTATTTATTTATTTTTTATGTATAATTCTAGAGTAAAAGGAGTTGGTTGAAAAATATCTAATTTGTGTTGGGAGATGAAATATTTGGGTGCAAACGGGCATATATGCTCTCTCAGCAAGTGAAATTTACTATTTGGGTCACACAGATGAATGTGATAAAGAAAGCGTATACGGTTCCATTTAAATTTTTCTCAAAAAAACTCAACAAGAAAAACAGCCTTCAGCTGACGCTAGCTGGGCACGAATACTTTTGTGAACATTGTTCATAAGTGTAATTTGAAATTTCCTACATTTAGGATCTCTTTGGGTTGAAGAATAAATGACTAGCTATGCGAAATTGGAGACCAAACGACGTACTAAAAAATAAGCTGACGCTACATAAAAAATAAATAAAAAATACTGACGTCTTCCAAAAGTAAAATTTATGAGTGCTGATACGCTAGTAATTGATTGTTTCATCTCTGGTTTTACTAGGCCTCTCTTTTTTAATTGCTGAGTTGAGAATGTATGTTAGGATTAGGCTTTTTTACATTTTTAAAAGTTAGCAAGTATATATATATACATATATTATTAACTTTTATTGTTTATTTATCTTTGTTGTGAACCTTAGTAAGCCCATTCTATATTTTTGGACATGTGCAGAATGCATATTCAGGTGCTTTGTCATTGTCTTTGTTTCTTCGATACCATTCCTTTCACTACCCCATCAAATAATTCACCAAATTTATCTATTTTTATTACTTCTATATATTGAGTGCATGACTTGGACCCGATGCTTTATTTTCAGTTTGAGCTGCCTCTTAAAGTTGTCTCATACAAGGATTTTTATGGATGGACAATGGATGAAATAGTAAAGATAATTGGTCAAAAAATAATTGCACATTATGTAGTAATTGTTCTTACATACACATGTTTTTATGCTTTGGCCATACATGTTTTGTGCCAAAGCTGTTATTTTGAAATTATATAGTTACTTATATGGCCTAGCATTATTGCAGCTTGTATTCAGCTATAGATATTGGAAGCAGTTTGAATCGCAAACATAAACTTCTCTCGCAAGTTGTTGCCTGTAGCTAGAGCACATACACAAATTTGCATTATGTACTTGTGTTTTTGGTCCGGTTTGCAATTCTTGATAAGAAAAAAAAAAATCAATCNGGTTTGCAATTCTTGATAAGAAAAAAAAAAAAAAATCGATCTCCTGATTATTTACATAGTCTACAACCAATGAGTTATTTTCTATTTCCTGAAGCAGTTAAATGAGTTTACTTGTGTTGTTGCTCCCCTTTTTCCTTTTCTATCTTTTTGGATTGGAGAAGTGAAAAATGAAAGTTGTGAATTTTGAAATGTTCAAAATACAATCCATGTTGATCCACAAAAGTTGAATACGACGAGCATATGAAACCTCTATGATTGATATTGAATTTTCAGTGAACTCAATCACTAATTTCAACTATAAAAGTTTTGAATTTAAAAACTTTAGCTTTGATACCATATTAAATTACAATTTAGTACTACTATTCTCATTAACTCCAATTTATGAATGGATATTTAACAGTTTCCATTCTCAATTATTATTATTATTTTTTTATTAGCTTAAGTATCTAGACTAACATTAATCATTAGCTATCTTTTGATCTCTTTTAGCTGAGTTATAATGATAAATGTTTGGTTGTTTTGCTGCTTGGTTTCTTAGTTTGTAGTACAAAAGCAATTTGCAAACCTTATTGTTTAAGTTTTGTTAAAACTGGTGATCCTATGTTCCATTTGGTAATTCCCTGGGTTCATGAGCAAATGCATATAATCACACCCATATACTTTCTTGTACATGAACACATACACTAACAAAGTCACATCTAATATTTTAATTGGAAGTTACTGATTTCTACTGTATTTCTTGTTTTCATGCATGTCTGCATAACTCAAATCTTACACAATATTTGATTAAAAATAACAGGCATTTATTCTCCAAATGCATATCTTACTTTTTTAATTAGTTTGATTCCACAACCATACCAAATTTAGTCATACCAAATGCGTGCACAATACACATTTAATTAGTTTGATTCCTTAACCATACCAAATTTACAACTTTTCAAATGCATTTGGCAAAATCTCATGGATTGAAAGATTATAAATTCAGCATTTAACCCCCCAAACAAATTAATTATAGACAAATAGAAAATGGCGAATCACAAAAGTAACGGAAAAAATACTGAAAAATCTGGAAAAAGAGATGGACGTCAGTTACAAAGAAAGAAAACCCCAAATCATAAAGTAAAATCTTATACATAGAGCTCGTCTAAGAGATACAATATTTTAAATTTGTGAAAGGGAAAAAGAAAAATTTAAATTTGTGAATAATGAGGCATGTTCCCACATAGTTATAATGGCAAAATAACCGGTACAACTCTGTGAGGACATGCCTCATTAATCACTTTTAATCGGGCTGAGATTTTTCGATTAAATGGAAAACATCCAAATTAAAGATTGGATGGGACTGAAATGCCCGTTATAAATATATATATATATATAATTTTTTTCCTTTTATTCAAATAACATATATTTATACAGTGTCAAAAAAATTATATATATATATATATATATTTATACTTTTTATATGATATTATGGTTTATTTTATTAATTTCAAGAAGAAAAAAATATAATTTTAATTTTTTTCTTAAACTTACAATCTCTACCGGTGTAAATGTAAATAAGAAATCAACTGAGTCAACATGTAAATATTATTTTTACAAATATATTTACTGTGTTAAAAAATAAATTCAGCAAA
This sequence comes from Ochetophila trinervis, assembly GCA_003254975.1. Classification (NCBI taxonomy): domain Eukaryota; kingdom Viridiplantae; phylum Streptophyta; class Magnoliopsida; order Rosales; family Rhamnaceae; genus Ochetophila; species Ochetophila trinervis. The sequence goes on from QANX01003275.1 coordinate 34,089, forward strand.
AAAAAAGTTTAAAACTTTTTTTTTTTTAATATGTAAACGAGGAAATCAATTTCGTCCCAGTTTGATACCAAAGAATTCCAGTCTTGTCACTCTTCAATTGAAGCAGAGAAACGACACAGAGATGGACCCTATAATGGAGATGGGACGATGTTGATCGTTTTCTTTGCTGATAAGGACGATGGGTTTTCCTTTGATGCATCATGCGTGTTTTATCCTGACTCATGTGTAATTATGGGACAGCTAATTCTGACAATTTGGGACTATTTTTTTAATCCTGGACATTTAATCCCATCTATTTTGTCTAACCAAACAAGTGATTGGAACTTAAATAGTCATACAGATCCTAAACTATAGAGCTGTATAGAGTTGAAATATGGTATTCATCATGATTCATGAATAATGGTAAAAAACAAAAAATGAATTACCTAAGGAATTGAAGGACAGAAGAATTTTGATACTATCTAGCTGTTGCGAAGGATTTAGCTTGAAGAATTTTGGGATATTGTGCATTTGTCGAAAAGTGTGATTATTTCTTCTAGATAGATAGATGGATAAAAGCCTTGGAGATTGCATTAATTGGTTGTTTTAAGGTAGGCTGCTTCAAAACCTTAGGGATAAAATTGAATTTGAATTTGATTTTCTTTTTTTTTAGGTGGATAGTTGAATTTGAATTTGGGTTCTTTTTATTTTGATCTCAAGTCTCAACATAATCAAAAAAAAAAAGTCTCAACATAATCAACCACAATGACACACATGGTGATATTGCTACAATTTTGAACAAATGCCAGTCCAAACTTACTATAAATCTTCTTATTGTTTTTCTATCTTTACTCACACTCGTCTTCTATATCAAACTCGCTGTGTAACATTTCAAGTTCTGGCATCCATTTTTTTAACCACCGTGGACCTCTATTAATCCCAGTTAACATTCGATGTAGATTTTGTAAGGTGAATATTTCACGTAAGCATTATTTTGCCGAATTAGTTATTTCGTTCGGCAGATATTTATAATCATTGTACTAATGATATGGTATAACAGATCATTTATAAGTGGATATTCAATAAATATTTTATAATCACGTAAAATTAAAAATAGTTATCAACAATTAAATTTACATAGGACATGATTAAGAAAAGTGAAAAATGATAATCTGGCACCATCTAAGTTTTTTTTTTTTCGTCATTTTATGCTGACCCCATTACACAACTCCAAAAATAAAAATAAAAACATTTAAAAAAGAAAAAGAAAAAAACCTCCAAGAATAAAAAAAGCACAAATTTCAATTTTCTAAATCAATCATCTTCTTGACAGCCTATAAATATGGAGCATGGTTGTGAAAAAGTGCAAAGATTTTATTGCAAGTAGTAGTATTAATGGAGAGTGGGGTAAGTTACTGTGTATGAATGTCTCAAAAGCTCACGAGCTTACTCAAGGAATAATAAAGATAGCTTTCCTTCCCAAGCCATTGTAGCCAGGAGAAACTGCAGCTTATTTAAGATTTTTGTCTCCCTCTATATCAATCTTATATATTTTCTCATTCATTATATATACTTCCACTGTGGTCCATACGCATATCCACTGGCCTTGCTTTTATGTTATAGATTTGGTAGATTTATTGCATCTCAAATTTTAAAATTTGGCATAAATTATATAAACATTCAATTTATCTTAATTTCTTTTAAACATATATAAAATTAAAGATTTTTTTTTTTTTTTGGGTTGTCTGTATATGAAGAGTGGGGGATTCAAACTCATGCTCTCCAACTGATTAAGTGTAAACTTTACCACTGGTTAATTGTCTCTAAGGAAACATAGATTATTTACTGTAAAAGAACTTTTTAAAACAAAATGAAAAATAATGTTTTTGTAAGCAAATCATAATATATATATATATATATATATATGAACTTATTTATCTTGAAATATTTAAATATTTTCTCAATAGTATTGAATTGTTGATATGCCTCCAATTTATTAATGAACTATTATAATATGTTTGGATATAAGTATGAAATTTTTTATTTTATTTAATGGTATGACTTATAATTTTTTACTAGTCTAGGATTAATTGCGATTTTGAACTCTTAAATTGTAAAATTTTACAATTTAGTCTTCAACTTTTAAAAATAGTGATTAAGGCTGATTTCATTCATAAACTTGTACCAAAGTTTGTGAGGAAATAAATTAAAGTGGTGATCAATAAAAAAAAAAAAAAACTATTATAATTTATTTGATCAAAATTATAGATTAGATCAATCTACAATAAATTAAAATTAAAATTTTAAATTGGTACTTTCAAAATTAAGAACTTAAATCATAAAATTGTAATAAAATAAAATCCTAATTGCTAAAAATAAAAATAAAAAAGGTAAAAAAATAGTAAAAGATTTTTTTCATCACAACTTGTAAAACTCCAAAACTTCAAATGGGATGATTACTGGCTTACTCCCATTCATGTCAATAAGCTCGGAGTTGTTCAACAAATTAGAGCAGGCAAAGTTGGTCTTCTAAATTTACCAAAAAAAAATGGTATCTTAAAGAAATAAAAAATAATAAAAAATAAGCATATATAACTTGTGCTTACATATATATATATATATATATATATATATGTATGTGTGTGTATATATATAGTTTGAATACAACTAAACAATTATATATTATTAATTTACCCAAAAAAAAAACAATAATATTTTATTATTCTGTTTTCTTCACAGAGAATTTAAGAAACATGCAATTTAACCTTTTTTACGTGAATTTTGTTTGATAGTCACTTAAATATAAGCATGTCGCAAGTCCAAAAACAAATAAAAAAATATTATTGTGGGCCATGTTTCCTTGGTGCTTTTTCTCTTAATGAAATATAATTTTTTTTATTTTTTTGGCTGAATTAATGTTATAAAATTATGTGATTCTATATATGTTTTATATAGTCATTTCACTCGAATATATTTATACAGTGTGATTCAGTTTTGGATGATTTTAAATTCCTGTTCTTGACTTATATGAGAGTAACTACATATTTTTATATATTATTGTATCATATAAAATATTAAACTGAGATAAAAATATAAAAAGAAAAACAAAATTTTCTATTTATAATCAATGATAATAATTATTAGCGTGATCCGAAATGATAAATACTAGTTTGATAAGTTTAATTGTATATTCATTTTGTATATGAAAATTTTAATTAGAAAAAGTTAACACTTTTAAGTTAGTAAATTAAATCACTAAATAACAATTACTAATTATATTTTACATGGATTTTATTAAAATTTATTTTTTATTAAAATTTTAATATTAAAAAATATAATATAATTTTTTTTAGTGAAAAAGAAATATATATAATTAAGTACACTAAATTAAAATTTTCATATAAACTATGGTTTCATCGTGATCATCATTTATGATAACAAATAGCAAAGTTAAAAATAATAATAATAAAATAAAATAAAAAAATCGTCCTCGTTTGAGTAAATTTAGATACCAAATTGAAATATTCAGATTTGCAGCTCTCATCTTCAACAAAGACAGTAACCGCTACGTCCTAATTATGCTTTTACCATCTTTGCTTGCTAGGAAACAAAATTCCATTATCAAAAGGTTATAAAAGATAACGTCCTTTCCCCGTGTTTTTGGTTTTGAAAATTCTCATGGCGCGAATCCCACATCAGTTTGAATGATATAATTACCAAAATATAAGAACATTTTTTATAGGCTTTTTAAATATTTTGTGTTCTCAATTTTAAAAAGTTGTATCGAAGTTTGATTTTTTAAATGGAAAGAGTTAAATTCATTTTCTGTATAAAGTTTTTATTTATTATTCTACAATATTCTATGCATATTTATAATTAAATATATTAATTGCAACTTTAATTTTTTAAATAATATTTTAAGTGTATAAAGGATAAAAAAGAGAGAAAAATATGAATTTTATAAAAAAATTTAAAATAAAAAGTAATTATAAAAAGCGTCGTTGGAGTTTATAAAAATATTCACTGTTTATTTTTTTAAAATTTTTTAATATACTTTTTATTTTAAAAATTATATTTTTTAAAATAAATATCACCACTAAAGATATTTTAAAAATATGATCTTTAACTTGAAATTAATTTTTATATATATTGGAAAATTACTTGAAATTAAATATTGGTTTTGCATAAGGAAACTATAATACTAACTTTGCAACTCAAAAATTGTACAATATGCGCATATAGTATACTTCATACATGTACAATTTTGTTGTGCTCGGAGCATAAATAGGCTCGTTATCGATAAATTATATGGAATCTAATCTTTATCAATAATTGAGGTGAGTTTTCAATATTTGATACATGAGCATGTAAAGATGGACATCAATTTCATTCACTAAGTTTTGTGCAATTTTTTTTATAAGCTGAATTGAATTTAACTATTGAACAAAACTAAACCAACCATTATCAATTTGATTCGGTTCAAATTGGTTGGTTTAGCTTTGATCCAATACAATATTATTTTATTATTTTTAATTTTATAAATTATTTTTTTAGAATATATTATTTATTTGTTAATAATTTAATTTTTTATAATAAAAAATTAAATTTTATATGTATATATTCAATTCGGTTCAAATTGATTCGGATTAAAAATTATTCCAACCAAATTAAGTATAAATTAAAAATTGCACTGAATTCAACCAATTCAATTGCATCAATGGTCTAAATCAGTTTGTGTTTACTTCTATAAGCATGTTTCTAATTTCCATTTTATATTTGAAACATATTAACTTTATCTTTAGAATATATCATTACATGATAACATAACTATATTACATCTGGCAACGTGTTGTGTTGTATTGTATGATATTTATATTCGTGTAAAAAAAAGTTTATCCAAATCTGATCCGTTAAGATTTCGTGGTGAAATATGTAAATTCAAATTCTTTCATGAAATTATCGTGTAATCCGTTATCTAACTCGTTAACACGTTAAATTTATTTTTAAAATTAAAAAAATGAAAAATATATTTGATTTATAATTCATACTAAAAAATAATAAAGCACAGATAAACATAAATTGTTTGTATCTTTTTATAAACAAAAAATAAAAACTAAAGCAACATAGTTAATATATTTTAAAAAAATAACAAATTACAGAAATATAATATTTAAATACTTTTACAAATGAATAATAAAAATTTAAAATAATATTGTTGAAATAACAATAATACATAAAACATATTTAATTTCAATCACATCTTTATTTTTTAAAATTTTTTTATTAATTAAATTACTAAATTGTCATTAAAGATTAATGGATTCATAATAAGTCTAATGTGTTTTTACGAGTCAATCTATTAAAATCTACGAAGATAATGGATTCATAATGGATTAATTCATTGTCAACTTAACCCGTTTCAGATAAATTAGAACCTGTAAAAAAATTTATATTCGTATCGTGTTAACGGTTCATGTTAAAATTAAGTCTAACTATATATACCTTGAATTAGATTCACATAAATAAATAGATGGATTGATAGAGAATGTGATTCTATCCAAGAGGTTTAAATCTTCCACCATTTGAATTGCAGAGAAATTGATAAAACTGGAGCTGAGAAGGTTGATTTAGTAAAAAGATGGAGAGATGGCAGTGGACCAGAGCAGAGCATCCAAGTAGAAACTGCAAAGGACCGAGAGAGTAACCGTTGAGCAACCACAGCCCTTCAGAAAAGAGAGAGAGAGAGAGAGAAAATGAAAAAGGAAAGTGTTAAGTTTTTGATTGGGTGGTAGGTGCGGTGAAACTGAAAGCCCTCACGAGATTCTTGGGCGTTTCTCTCTTCATTAGTTTTCTTTCTACATTATTCATTCATTCATTTAATTCATTCCCTCTTCTCTCTTCTCTCTCTCTCTCTCTCTCTCACCCTAAACAATTTATTTACAAATTACAAAAAACAAACTCACTTTCTCTGCTTCTCTCTATCTCTTCCTAAATCTTAATCAAACAGATTTCCAAATATAAAAAAATAAAAATAAAAAGCTGCTTTACTTTTCCTCCTCTTCTTCCTTCCTTCTTCTGCTAACAACTCTCTCTTTCTTAAAAAACCCACTTGGCTTTCGCTCTCATATCAAAAGCTTTTTACCTTTTTATAAGCTCTCCTTGCAATGCTGTCCAGAGAAGACAGCGTCTTATTAGATGGAAGATAGAGATTCTCCTTCCTCGATTAGCAACAGCGGCGACAGCAAAAACAACAGCAGCAGCAAACGGTGATGGAGTACAGAATCAACAAGGACGATATGGGTTCTCTGTCCACTTTCAAATCCATGCTCGAGGTTGAAGAAGATGATTGGTACGTTGCCGGTAATGGAATCCAAAACCATTCCAGCGACATGAGGGATGTCACTTTCTCCCCAACACTCGCCGACCCAGAAAGCTTGTTGCTTCATCCTCTGCCTCTGGACTCCTCCTCTTCTTGCTCGCCATCTTCGTCTGTCTTCCACAATCTCGACCCGTCTCAGGTGCAGTACTTTCTGCCTCCCAAACCCACCTTGTCTTCCCTCCTTAACGTCGTCTCTAACAGCCCTTTAGACCATGGCTTCGATTTGGGTTGCGAGGTTGGGTTCCTAGACACCCAACCCCCCAACGCTTCGACGAATATCTTGAACAGGGGAGGTATGGTTCTGAGTGGGTTTACGGATTTAAGCTCGAATAACCAAATGAACACTCACAGTCTGTGCTCAGAATCCCAATTCGCAATCACCCACGTGCCTCAATTGCCCGAGAGCAGCAGCATCAGCACTTTTTCGGGTTTTCGGGGTTTCGATGAAAGTTCAGCGAATGCTCTGTTTCTGAATAGGTCTAAGCTGTTGAGACCCCTCGATTCATTCCCTTCCACAGGAGCACAGCCAACTCTGTTTCAGAAAAGAGCAGCTCTCAGGAAGAATTTGGCTGATAACGGTGAGAATTTAGGAGTTTTGGGTTCGGAAACCAGTATGCTTTCGAATGGGATTGAGAGTAATGAAAAGGGGAAGAGAGAAATGGGGGAAGAGAATGAGAAGAAGAAGAGGAAAATGAACGGTTGGGATGATTTTGAAGATGGAAGTATTGATGGGTCGGGTTTGATATACGATTCGGATGAGTTTACAGAGAATGGCAAGAATGGAGGGAACAGCTCGAATGGAAATGGAAGCGGAGTGAGTGTTGGAGACCAAAAGGGGAAGAAGAAAGGATTGCCTGCTAAGAATTTGATGGCTGAAAGACGCCGCCGGAAGAAGCTCAATGATAGGCTTTACATGCTCAGGTCTGTTGTCCCCAAAATTAGCAAGGTAAATAATTTTTTATTTTATTTTATTTTATTTTTACATTGTTTTCTCGTGAGTTCGATCATTATGAATGGTTCTTATGTTTTTTAGCATTTGAAAGTCATTGGCAATTTGAAATTAGCTTTCCTTATTCATTCAATTTTTTTTTTTTTAATAAGTGACATCTATTAGGAGGTTTATAATTTTCTTTCAGTTAGCATTAATTTTTCTATGGACTGCTGCTAGTGTTTTCTTGAATTTTCAAGACAAACTCTTTCAGCACTTGCAGGGAAGTAAAAGACTAATGCATTTTGCTTTAGTTTCCATTAGTTTTGGTATGGTGATGTTATGGAATGATGATCCACCTCTTATTGGTAAGCTTTTGGAAAAAATGTTAATTCAACTTCGTATAGAGCCAAAGATTCTTGAGCAACTAAGTTCAATACTCCAATAAATTTACCCAAAAATCAAAAATACATGCGAAGAGAAAAACATAAAAGAAATAATGACGCATTTGATTTTGGAAGAAATGGTAATTCAACTCTATAATCTAGATTTGATGTTTTCCAGGTTGGTTTCAATAGATGTGATTTGCAAACCAACAGCTTATAGGTTTCATCTTAGAGGAAATAACTTGTCTTTTACATAGTATTTGGTACAAGAAACGAGTGAGAAGAAAGAGTAGAGGGAGAGGAGAGAGGATGAGGGAGACTCATTATGCTTTTTTGTAAACTTTGCTTTCTTCTTTTCTATTTTCTTTTTTAATTATTATTGATATAATATTTTGTTTCCATCCTCTTTTCTATCTTCTGTCAAAGATGACAAGAAATTAGTTAGAAGAAGTTTAATGCAAGATCAAATCAAAGAGGGTAGGTTGAAGTTTCAAGAAACCCTAAGATCAAAATGTCGGGTGATCAGACAAATTACCATACCCTTCATTTCACCCGATGCTTCTTGATTTCAAAAGTCTACTCAATAGACATGTTATACTTCAGAAACAGATTGGTTGAATATTTCAGTGAATGCTCAAATTTTCTTTTTTTTTTCCTGCAAACTTTCCATTAAGTTTTATGTGAACAAACTGCAGACTACTAAACGGTAATTTTTTCTGTTCTAACTAGATTTCAAGGTTGCTTTTAATGCATGGCACTGTCCAGTAAAGCCACTAAAGCATTCTCTTGAAGTTTTATATATCTTCCAGTTTTTAATTAGTATAATTTGGTTATGTTGTTTCCATATTCTGCTGACAGATGGATAGGGCCTCCATCCTTGGGGATGCAATTGAATACTTGAAAGAACTTCTGCAAAGGATCAATGACCTCCATAACGAATTGGAGTCGACCCCTCCTGGCTCTTCATTGACACCTACCACAAGCTTCAACCCTTTGACACCAACTCCTCATACCCTACCTGGTCGCATTAAGGAGGAACTTTGTCCCAGTTCATTGCCTAGCCCAAATGGCCAACCTGCAAGGGTATAATTTCCTCCTTTGCACTGTGACACATGCTTTGAGCGTATCCAATCCCAAGATCTTTTAGAAAAATCATTTTTATTATAGGGCGTTTTATGCTTCTACATCAGATTTAATTTACTTTTTCTTTTGTGTTGTTGAAGAAGGAATGAGTCACCCTGTACATTTAAGATCTTCATATTGCACTGCCTGGTACAACTATTATAGGGACTTTCAAAATAATGCTTCAATTTTGAAATGTGAAGGTTGAAGTCAGACTGCGAGAAGGAAGAGCCATAAACATCCACATGTTTTGTGGCCGAAGACCGGGTCTCTTACTCTCCACAATGAGGGCTTTGGATAACCTTGGGTTAGACATCCAGCAAGCTGTCATTAGTTGTTTTAATGGTTTTGCCATGGATATCTTTCGTGCTGAGGTATATGATTTCATCCCATCATCAATACTTTGTACATATCCTGTAATGCACTCCATTGAAAGCTGGCCTTTCAAGTGCAACACTTTTAGTAGGAAAAAAAAATTGATTTCCATTTAACTCGATATTACCTAATTTATTACGGAAATTAGGAGATGAAAGTCATATAAGCTCGATACCAAAATGAGTTTAGTGAAATGTATCGGCTTTCAAAGTAGACAAAAAAAAGGTGTTTAGGGACAAAGTCTGACTGCTGAATTACTTGTTTCTTTTTTCAGCAATACAAGGAAAACCAGGATGTCCACCCTGAACACATAAAAGCTGTACTTTTGGATTCAGCAGGGTTTCATGGCATGCTTTAGGCTGCAGTGAGACGGAAATGGTAGCAACCACATCAAAATTTCAGTTTAGATCTAGAGCGTTCAAAATGAGTTTGTATGTGTTACTTTGCAAATTCAGGATCAGTTGACAAATTGCAATCTCTGTATCTTCTCTCACCCGTTATTTTAGCATTAGAATAAAAGATGTCAAATGCCAATCCTTCTAAGAATCAGAGAGCCTCTTACTTCAATGTCAATATGTGTGTAATCCTGGATTCTGAAAGAAAAGTTCATTATGCAGTTCAACCATATATTTTAGCAGCAAGCAACTTCTCAAAAGAGTTTAACAGTACATCCACAAATCCAAAACCACCCACAATGTTATCATTCATATTATATAAGTTTGAAATTCACGTCTTTATATGCAAATTGGAATTTAAAGTTTTGCAGACAAAACTAACAAAACTGAAATATAAGGCAGCTGGACACAATAGATAGAGTGGTTGAGCTTGAAGTAGATATTCTCAAATGGCTGCGGAACCATGTGGCTTGATTTGGCCCCTGAACAAGAGTTCGGGTGGTCCCTGCTGAAACTGAGAAAAATTTACATAGAATGGTCACGTTGTATCATTCTTTATCACTTTTATTAATTACTAACAAGTGAATTTAATCATATATAATCACTTTTCACGTTATAAAATAAAACATGTGATTCTAATAAAATATTTATTAAATGTTGGTTTATGAATAGTCTTTTATATCACATTACACGCACAGTAATTGTATATAAATTTTTGCCGCTGAAACTGCAACTTTTGCAACTGCATCGACATCACCTGAGTTTTAGGTTATCCGAATCATCCTAATGGGATGATTTATGGGCTAACTCCCTCTATCCTAAGGAAAATCCAAGGTTTGTTTGATATGAAATAAAAGTCTTTGGGTACATTGTCTTTCTCAGAAATGGGAGAATCAACTTGTTAGTGGATCTCGTGCTATCTTTTATTAACACTTTTCAAAGTTAAATGCTTATATATATATATAAATTCTATTATAAAAATATATTTAACTTATTAATAATAATTATTTCTAAATGATTACTTTACTAATAAATGATTGTAAATTATTAGTAATATTCACATTTTAAAGTGGTAACGATTACTTTATTCTGCCTAACACATAAATTTCATCTCCACTTTTTAAATTCGCACTATTACAATTTAAACTTTTATGTATTAAAAACATTTCCACACCAGTGGAGACCAGAGAAGAGTTCCAATCAGCCTTATTATTTTCTAGTAAGTGAAAAGGCTTGTAATAGTAGTAAAATCTGATTTAGCAATTAAAAGCTTCATTTTAAGTGCACGGTTTGTTCAAAGTTATTATTTCATTCTGTTTCAAATGATGGAAATTTTATTTTATTATTTTATTCTTTAGGAAATAAAAAAAAAAAGTGACTTAGAAGTTGGGATGGCGAAAAGTTAGCTGGATGGAATTTGAAGTCCATCTATCATTACAGGGTTTTGGTGAAAAAAAAAAAAACAAAAAAAGGGCATTGGAATTTTATTCCAAAGCTGACAAAAGCTGAGAATTCCTTTTTGCCACCTACTGAATTGAAAATTGAAACCTACAAATTTCATAGAATGCTGAAACTTAACAAATTTATTTATTTTTTGGTGAATAAACTTAACAAATTTATGGTAACCATAGTTAGAGCTACAGCGGAACAAAAACATATTTGAGTTGCAGATTCCTATTCAGATTGGGGATAAAATTAAAAATAAAAAGTTTCATGATCTTCTGCATTGGTGAATAAAATTCAGATAGATGGTTTTGCTGCACCCTAAATCATGCCATGAAACGCAGCTGAATCCAAAAGTACAGCTTTGATATGGTCAGGGTGGACATCCTGGCCTTCCTTGCATTGCTGAAAAATATAGAGTGAAAGATTAGCCTTCATAGTGTTGTATCCCTCCAAAAAATTTGTTTTTCAATTTAGTATGTACATGAACCCCTATTTCTATACTAGGAGCATTAAAACCATAAGGGCAAACAAAATGAAAAGAAAAACAAATCCTCACAGCTTTTAGAAACTGAATGCATTTCCTGCTCATTTATGTGCTAGGTAATGCGATTGGCTTTTGGGAATGCGGATAGATATTGCATTAACATCTTTAATCTCCTCATTTCTATATTATATCGGGTAAGTACCAAGTTAAATAGAAAATAAATTACTTTTACTATCAAATGAGTGCTTCGGTTGAAATATAAGAAATTAATGATATGATACGATAAAACTAATACCTCAGCCCGAAAGATATCCATAGCAAAACCATTGAAACAGCTAATGACAGCTTGCTGAATGTCCAAACCAAGGTTATCCAAAGCCATCATGGTGGAAAGTAAGAGACCAGGTCGTCGGCCACAAAACATATGGATATTTATGGTTCTTCCTTCTTGTACTCTAACTTCAACCTGTTTACACATCAAAATTCCTTGAGTAAAGGTACACCATGAGCTATAATATAATAAACATTTTGATGAATGGAGAAACTTATTCCTAAAATTAGCTATGAGTTTTGAAAGAACAATCCAACCCAATGTGATAAATAGAACTTAAGACCCATTTCTCTTTTAGCAACAAGATTTAAAAACAGGAGAAAAAAAACATAATTGATATATTGATTGAAGAAATACAAAGGAATGTTTAAAAATTGTAAAGGGTTTTACCCTTGCAGGTTGACCATTTGGGCTAGGCAATGAGCTTGGACAAAGTTCTTCCTTGATACGGCTGGGAAGGGTAGGAAGAGTTGGTGTCGAAGGATGGAAACTTGTGCTAGGCGTCTGTGAAGACCCAGGAGGTATTGATTCCAATTCATTGTGAAGGTCGTTTATCCTTTGCAAAAGTTCCTTCAAGTACTCAATTGCATCTCCAAGGATTGAAGCTCTATCCATCTGATGAGCCAAATTTAGATCAAATTCATAAGAGACAAAAATAAATCTTTAAGCATCTCTGGTAGTTTGACGGTGGCAAATCCTATCTTTCACATTAATACTATTAACATCGTCACATTTACAAACACACAGTTACAACCTAACAGTCTAGAACACCATCTTGTAAAAAATTTAACCAAAACTTCAAATTTTGAAGCAAAGGTTTTGGAAAATTTGAGCCCTCGCCAAAGTATTTGAAGTATATCTTACAATTTCCCATCCACAACATTTCTCAGAATGTGACTAATGAAATCAATACAACCACCCAAGGATATAATCTTAGGACTCTACAAACTTTAACCTACCCTCTAAAGTTCTTCAAATTCTCAATTGTTCAGAATGAGACTCTAAAAGTACCCTTGTCACAGTCAAAATTTAGCTTAGATTACTATATACAAATCTCATCTCTATCCAGAAGAACAGGTCACTTCAACATGGCTGGAAATAAGGAATATAAGGCATAAAAATAGTTGGGTAATACAAAATGAAGGAAATTTGAAGGTAAAATGGATCCGATACCTTGCTGATTTTAGGAACAACGGACCTCAGCATGTAAAGCCTATCATTGAGCTTCTTCCGGCGGCGCCTTTCAGCCATCAAATTCTTAGCAGGCAACCCTTTCTTCTTCCCCTTTTGGTTTCCACCAGTAACAGTACTGTTTCCATTGGAGCTGTTCCCACCATTGCCATTCTCCTCCAGCTTGGTATTCTCTGTAAACTCATCAGAATCATAATTCAAACCCGACCCATCAATACTACCATCTTCCAAATCATCCCCTCCACTCATTTTCCTCTTCTTCTCATTCTCTTCACCCATTTCTCTCTTTCCCCTATTAAGTTCAATCCCATTTGAAAGAAGACCACTTTCTGAACCCGAAACAACACCCAGATTCTCCCCATTTTCAGCCACATTTTTTCTAAGAGCCGCTCTTTTCTGAAACAAATTTGGCTGTGATCCCATAGAAGGGAAGGATTCAAGGGGTCTCAACAGCTTAGGCCTATTAAAAAACTGAGCATTTCCAGTATCATCAAAACCCCGAAAACCCAACAAACCAGTGCCGTTTTCGGGCAACTGCGACACAGAGGTTGTCGATATTTGAGAACCTGAGCACAGACTATGAGTGTTCATCTGGTTATTTGAGCTCAAATCGGTAAACCCATTCAAAATCATACTTCCCCTGTTCAACATATTGGAAGCATTCGGAACTTGGTTGTCAAGAAACCCAATTTCACCCAAATCAAAGCCATGGTCCAGAGAGTTGTTAGAGACGACATTAAGGAGCGAAGACAAGGTGGGTCTTGGAGGCAAAAAGTACGGTACCTGAGATGGGTCGAGATTGTTGAACAGAGACGAAGATGGTGAGCAAGAAGAGGACGAATCCACTTGGTGAAGCAACAGGTTTTCTGGGTCGGCGAGGCTGTGTGAGAATGAAATACCCCTCATGTCGGCGGAATGGTTTTGGATTCCATTACCAGTGACGTACCAATCATCTTCAGCCTCAAGCATGGACTTAAACGAAGAAAGAGAACCCATCTCGTCTTTGTTCTGTACTCCATCATCGTTGCTGTTGTTGGCGGCGCCGCCATTGTTCCTAGTCCAGGGAGGAGAGTTCTCGTCCTCTCTGTCTTCCATCCAAACCACGCCGTTCATTCTAGACAGCATTTTCGATACACTTTTCTTTGCTGGGTTCCTCTCAGAAACTTAAAGAAAATGAACTGGTTAAGCATAAAAATATACTTTGAAACCGAAAGTGTCTTGGTTGCTTAAAAACGAAATGGGCATTGCAGAAGGGGAAAAAAAATACAAAAAAAGCGCATCTAACTTTCTGTAATTTGTTTTGTTGCTAGAAAGGGAGAGAAAAAGATGCACATTTGCTGAGAAAGAGACCCTGACACGCTAACCTCCGGTACGTTACAGTAATAATCACTATTTTTTTTTTTTCCTGTTTATATTTTTATATAAGATGGTGATGATGGGATTTTGAATTTATCCCAAAATTTTCCTCAATTTTGGCAGAATTCCCGCAAATAAAAAGAGAGAGAAAAAATTGTCTGTTACTTTTTTTTTTACCATTTGGACGAAACAACAGAGCTAAGTCTCAGGTTTTTCAGGGTTAGCACAGGGTTTTGAAGAATCGAAGTAAATTGTTGAGCATGTGGGTTGGAATGAATGTCTTACTGAAAGTTTAAAGAAGGAGACAGATTTTTGAAGGGTTGGAGAGCATGAGCTTCATGCGAATTCCTTTCAAGCTATGGTTTCCAATTCCAACTCTTCCTTCTGCCTCCTTCTCTCTCTCTCTGTTATTTCTTTCTGCGTTTCAATTCTGGTGGTGTTGGATTTTGGTCAAACGGTCAGTCTTCCCTTATCTCTTTCTCTCTGCCTTTTTCCATTGGATGAAAATCTGCCACCTGCGCTCTCATTATCCTTTTATTATATATATGTATAGATGGTAAAATATTTTAATGAAATTATTAAAAATCTATTTCAGTAATAAATTTATTAAAAATACAATCTTTATGGAATGATATCTGATAATAGCTGCTATATATAAATAGACAATAAAAATGTTTTTATTTTAATAAAATAAAATTATATTTAAAAATATATTTTTAATGATAAATTTAAAAATATTATTATTAAAAATAAATTATCAACAATAATATTTTTAAATTTATTATTAAAATATAATATTTTTAATTATAATTTTTATTTTATATATATATATATGTTTATGGTGCATTTTCTTATTTAAAAAATCTCAATTATAATAGAACTAGATTTCCAGTTAAAAAATATATATATATGGTAAAATTGCTGATCGACAACCTTTTTTATTTTTTTTCCCCTGAATCGACAACCATTTGTGTCCATGGAAATTTGCTTCTTCAATTATTTATCAACTAAGATAAATTATGTTATTACCAAAAAAAGATGGTAAATTATGCCATATTGTTTTTTTCCAAAGTGGAGTATAGCCATTGAAGTAATTTCTTTAATGTGTTTTTTCCTTAAAAAAAATAAAATAGAGTATAGCCATGGTTGTAATTTCTTCGGGATTTCTTCCCCTTTTACTTTCCTCTGCCAACGAAACCAACTGATAGTACATTTTTTATTTTATTTTTATAATTCCAAATGATAGGACATTGTAAAGCAAATCTTTATTTTTATTCATATATTCGTGTTTTTTTCTATGGGTGTGTCACATTTGTCTCCCTCTTTTTTGGTAATTTGTTTCGAGTTAATATGTGCTTGCATGCGTTAGTTTCGGTTTTTTATTTAGTATTTGATTAAAGGATGCAAATGTCATTGTCTGACAGCTGCAATTAGTAAAAGTATTCTTAAAAAAAATATTATTATTTTTTAAATTATAATTAAAAATATAATAATTAAGTTTGGTTTATTAATGTATTTGTAAGTTTACTTTGGTAAAATTATTAACAGTTCTAGATTAGAAATTCAAACTTCACTCTGCAAAATTTCTCTTTTCAAACTTATAATAATAATAAAAGAGTTTAGTTTATTAATGACCATTGGGTCAAGTTTTTTTAATTAAAAAAAAAAGTTGTTCTTGTAGAAAAAATCTATATTATTAATCTTCTTGCTATACACATGTTTGATCAGTTTTTTTCATACTTTTAGCAGTTTTATGTAAAAAGTTTAATTTGTATTTAACAATAATTAATATCCTCAATCAAATTTCCTGATTACATCACTCTTGGAGAATCTTCCACACATAATTAGAGAGAAAGTAAATCCGAAAATGTATATACACTAGAAAAAACAAAAAAAAAATGGATAATTGTATTTTGGTATCTATATATGTATGTATAGTCAGTGAATGTTGCAATTTGGATTATCAATGGTAAAACTCATCATATTGAATTCTCAATTTTTATTTTTATTTTTATTACAAATTTGAAGAAGGAATTTTGTAGCTAAAAAATTTGAATTTTTAATTTGGAAGCATACTTTCAATAGTTAAAAAATTTTAATTTTTAATCTGAAAGCATACTTTTAATAGTTTTATCACTGGTCCAAATCTACAAATACTCCTAATTTTTTTTTAGACTATGTTGATATTGATTAATTCAAACTTGATGGTTATTCCAACCTGGCTTATCAACATCGCACTTTCTCACAAATAAAACAAAAATACATATATTTTAAGCAGACAGTTTTATCTGGCTAAAAATGCATATTAAAAAATAATATCCATACCATAAAAAATTTAAAAAAATATATAATCATGCATAAAAAACCATGTTTGCATACTAAGTAATCCATAAAAATTGTCTCCTCTAATGTACTCTGAAGACTATATATATGAACTAATTATAGAAGGGGAACTAGGGTTTCCGTGAAATTAGCCCCCGACTGCAATAGTATTGTCCCATTTTTCAAAAATGGGAGACTATTTCTCTGTTGGGTAGTAGAATCCAACAAAACCAACCCTTCTCTTTTTGTTCTAAGAATCAGAAACAACTTATCATCATCGCAGTTTCTCACAAATCCAAATGGCCATTCATCTGGGATAGACTTAAACCTAAATAGTTTAGTCCAAGACTCTTCTACACCATACTCACCGAGTAGCCAAACATCTTTCTCATCATCTCCAAACACATCCAAAACAACAGCAAGCGAGCCATTAAGGTTTAATAGTGCTGAATCATAATCGCTGCTGCTATTTTTAGCAACGCTAGGCAAAGGTGTTGATATTAGCACTTCCTTAGTCATGTCAAATGAGATTATCATCACCTCCTCACCATTACAATTTCTAATTGCTCTTTCTGATTTCCTTCTCGCCATCCATGAATAATACATTCCGCCGGAACAAACACCCCAATAAACTACATCTTCTACAACCCAACTATGATCACCTTTCGATGATGAACATATTGTCCATGAATCATTTTTCAAGCTGTAGACTTTGACTCGAAAAGAGCAAGGAGGATCGGCCACCGCGATTACTTTGTAATCGTTGTTTTTGGCATCGAAACCGAATCCGATATTATCACAGCAAAGCCTCTTTGGATGAGGAGTAGTATTACCCTTTTGGTTGTTTTGAGAGCAACAATTTGTTGGGACGGTGACATATTTTGTTTGTGTAGTTGCGGGGTTCCAAAGAAGCAATAAAGTCTCGTAGTCATTGGCTGTGTTAGGAACAATGAGGCATACAATGCCATTGCATGAACCAACAATGCAAATAGTATGAGGGGATGAGAATCGATGATGAGTTTTTGGAACAAGTGTTTGATATTGATCATGATCAATAGGTAGTATAGAAACAGATTGTTCCTTGCATGTTCTATCCCAAGAGTTGACAATGAAACAACATGGATTATTATTGTTATTGTTGTTTTTAGTAATTACCTGTCGATGTTGATCGATGAAGGAGGTTTTGTTGATGAGGAACAACCATGACTTGCACACACTCTTCCACCGGAGAAGATCTCTCGCAGACTGCTTCAACAGGATTTTAATCACCAACTCCTCCGGCAGATCTCGGCTGTTCTTCAACATTATTAACTACAAACTAAGAAGAAAGAAAAAGAAAGTAGGTATTATTATACGGCGGCTAATATTGTAGCAGACGATCGAAGAGATCATAGAGATTGATTTGATTACAGATACTCTCTCTCTATATATATATATATATATATATAGATCACTGGGGTCTAGTATTGGTCAAAGGGCTCATATATAGCTAAGCAATAAATTAAACCTAGTTGCCGAAATTGGATAACAAAAGGAAACTACTTCATGTTTGGTATACAGCTATATTGTTATTTTTTTTTATTTTTATTTTTGGTGAATTGATATGGAGCTATAATATAAATACTTCTTCATGAGAATTAAAAATAAAATTAAAAGTTTTATTCCAATTAATATAACATAACTGTTCCCGGGATTCTTCCAAAAACTCCGGGAGGTGACTATAAAATCTTGACCTTTAGCAACAAAACTCCTAGCTACGAAAGTCTTTTTGTTTATAAAAATATCCAAATCAGCCCAATTTCAACAGTTTCTAAAGCCCTAACTAAAATTTGAGAGTTTTTTAAATACTTGATTAAAATTGAAAAATAATATACCAAACCAAAACCTGAGATATGAGGATCCAAAAGGCACTCTCAATTGAGCTCAGTGTCCCCAGTGAATGGAATTTCGCAGAAAAGTGGTGGCTAATTAAGCTTGGGTTCTTCTTACTTAATGAGCGAATATTGAGTAAAATAAAAATATAATATTTTATAAGAATGAGACTAGATTTACTATTTGGTTCCAGTAATATATTTATTATTATTTGATTGATTTATATTTATTTATTAAAAAAATTATTTATATATATATATATATATAAATTTTATTAATATATAAACTAATAAAATAAGGCACGTGTATATTTGAGATATATATATATATATTTTTTGGTAGGGGTTTTTTTTTTTCTTTTTTAGATAGTGGCTCATTTTATAAATATTTAATAATGTAATAAGTAAAATAATATAATATATATGCTGGATTTGCCACATTAATAATAATTTTAAAAAATAAATTAATACTAATTATTATTACTGTATATTTTTTTAATTACTATTATTGCTGTATGTTTGGTAGCATATTTTTGTCCACCGGTAGTACTTCAGCCAATTAATAACAGTTGAATTTGATAAATTAGATAAATATTTTATCAATGTTTTGGTTAAAAATCTTAAAAACCATTTTCAAATTTAAAATATAAATCTTTTTAGTCTTTTAAGTTACGGTTTGTTTAAAAAAAAAAATCAATATTTAAAAGCACTTTAGTTTTCTCGCACATCTTCATGATTTTCTTCTGTTGATCATCGTACCACCATTATAAATAGAAAAAGAGAATGCTAGTAAAAGCATACCAAACTTTACAATATTTTGACCATGATGCTTGTCAGCTTGTGTTCATCCAAAACAAACAAGATCTTCTGAATTTGGCCTTTTTATATTTTACATGTTTTAGAGTATTTTTAATAATTTTTTTTTTATTTTAAAAAGTATAATTTTTTAAATAAAAAGTATTTATAAAATTTTAATAAAATAGAAGGTAAATTTTTTATCCAACTTCAACACACTTTTTATTATTATTTTTTATTTTTTAATAAATTATTAATTCACTTTTTTTTTCTTTTTTAAATATTATAGAACAAATTTACTAAATTAAAATATTTTGTTAAATAAAAAATAAAATAAAATTATTAAATGTGCATTGAAAATTATAAATACAATAAATATGTGTATTAATTTTTTTTTATATAAATAGTGGATTTGGCTTTTTACATTTGGAGAGTCAAATCTCATTATGTATTTTAATTTTTTCGAAGAGTCCATCGAAATTGTCAAATTAAAAATTGCTCTTTAAAATAAAATAAAATAAATATTTTTAAAGAGTGCATTGGAGATGCTCTTATACATCATTCCTGTTAATTTGAATATCTTACCAGTGGACCCAAATATTATTAAGTATATAAATTATGAAAAAAATTATTTGTCATTAGCGGTGATCGATCACCAGTGATAACCATTTATTATTTAGCAATCACCAATAAAAATCATATGTTATTTGACAATTTAATTGGCTAATTCAAAATGGTTATTTTAAATATAAAAAATAGTATATAATTAACTGCATCTAATTCATGCTTTTCATTTCATTATGAATTTCACTTGTGGTAAATAGGAAAACTTATAAATTATATGTGAAGTCCCAAAATGATAGGTCTTTTTTCTTCTTTCTTTTCTTAATTTAAAATTTTAGTAAAAAAGATAAAATAAAAATTGAATTATTAATTACCATCAACGTGGATGGTAAACATCAATGACAACAAACATGCTTCTTAAGATTTAAATAACATGCTTTTTAATATATTTGATTACAAACATGAGTTATAATTAAATTAAGGAATCATAAATATAAAAATAAGAGCCTCTTTGTGTAAAATTTGTTAAAAATGCCGACTAATCGGTAGGCGGCGATGAATTATAGTAATTGGTTCCAACCCAAGACATAAATTAACAAAGATAAGGATAATCTTTCTAATATAAAAAAATTGATTACGTAGAAATTAAAAATCTAAAAGAACCATTGAACAAATATTTTGGCCCACACACGCGGTTATACCAATTTCTACTCTTTAATTTTTTTTAATCCCTTACCTTGGACGTCCTACCACTAAATAGTTTAGTCCAAGACTCCACAACATATGTTCACAAAGCACCCATACATCCATTTCAGTTGCTCCATTTTTTGGCATATAGTTCTTTTTTTTTTTTCTTTTTCATTTGGCGTGCATCTACTTATGTTTTTCAATTTTTTTTTACTTTCTTTGTAATTTTCTTTGTATACGACTATCTAACATCATCTGTTTACTTTGGACTTCATTTTTAAAATTTTAAAAAGTTTTAACAACGTAAAGTCCAACTCCAAGTCCAAAGTCTAGCAAAGTAATTTGCATATTTTTTTTTGTTTAAAATAATGTAAATGTGTATATTAATTTATGTGCATGTTGTATTAATTCTTTAAAAAAAGACAAAAAACCAAAAAATAAAATTCGGGCAAAGTTCACACTGCCTTTTATTTTCTTTGCCCCTACATGAAGCTACACTTCCTTACGTAAAGGCGGTGTGAAGTTTGTTGGATGGGCTACGAGACAAATTGTAACTTGTTGGGTGCCTTCCCTTGTTTTTTTTTTTTTATCATATTTATTTTCTATATTTTAATTAAAAAATTTATTGTATCTACTTAATAGTTTTTAAGAATTAAAACACCCAAAAAAATAATAAACACTGAGTATCCTACCAAAATATGATATTATATTAGTTACAAGTCAAAATATCAACGACCAAATTACATATATATTATGTTTATTCCAGTTGTTGAAAAAAACAAAAGGCGAAAATTTTTATAAAAAAAAAACACTAAACTAAATATTCATACTAGTGCTATCATCACTATCTTTTGAAATGTCGCCATCATCGAATCGATCTTATATGAGTGGTCTCATTGAAAAGTGATAATCCATGGATAAGTAATAAAAAATGAATAAGTAGTTTCTTTTTTGGCGTAACACTTATCATAGATGCATTAATTGCAGCAGAAATTTTATCAACATGACTCTCACACGATGATCATTGATGAAGATGATGGCAACAGTCACAGTGGATGTGGTAGTAGTGGGGAAGCTTGCCCAGATTTTGTGGCCTTACTCTTTAACGGCCTCAGCAGTGAGCTTGTAGACTTTCTCTTGTGGCACCCCTGTGGTGGAAAAATATATGATAAAACAACCACATTTCTTTTTCCTTGCCTACCCTAGTATTGTAACTGGGGCTTAAAAAAAGGGTTTGAAAATGAAAATGTTTAAAGAAAAGGGTTTATGGAGGTATTTACATGGTCACTGTGAAAGATGGAATACTAATAACTTTTAAAGAGTCTTTTTCGTATTCTCACCCTTTGGAAAACATATTGCCTTTTCATATTCTAGATAAGGTTCATATTGCCCAGGAATTGCTCATACCGTTCAATATTTGCAAACACCACCCAATGTAAGGATGCTGTGTTCAATTGTTGGTCGATGTGTGTATTTTATTGTTCAAACTGTCCAAGTAGCCTCACACTGCCCTAATGTTAAGGTGGTATGAACAATAAAATGCACGCATCGTCCAACATTTTTTTTTTCACACCATTCAATATTTGGGCAATGCAAATACTGTCAACTTCAACTTTCATTTTTTTTAGATTTTTATTTCAATAAAATTTTAAACATACAAACACTATTCAAACATATTGATATACACTTTAAACAATAATTTTCAAACAAAAGAAAAACAATTTATTATTTTGATGTAGTAAAAAACTTCAAAAAGTTTGGAAATAGAGTCTAAAGTTTGAAAATGGAGTTCAAAACTTGAAAATTTTTTGTTGTTGTATTTTAAAGTAGCAAATACATACAAAACCGGAAAAAAAAAATCAATGAAGAATTATAAAATAAAAAAGGGAAAGATTTTCGTAAAAAAAATTATAATTATTTACTAAAAAAAATAAAAATAGTAAATAACAATATTAAATAAAAAAATATAAAATAGACAAAATGAAAATAAATATCCTAACGTAATACATGAATAACTAATATAAAAATGGTGAGCATAAATAAATAAAAATATAGTGAGAACCGTGAGATGGACATCCCGCACAACAAATCTTTATGAATATTTAGGATTTGGTATTGGGCTTTGTTTTTTATCCAATGGATAATATTTGGGCCAACATTAACACCGAATCAACCTATTTATATCTAAAATAACAATGGTACATCTACCAATTATTTAATTTATTATCTAAAAATTTAATATAAAATAATATAAAAATTTATTAATGATCATTTATATTGCATGTAAATAAGTATTGTCTAAATTTATCTGGTATAAATATACAGTTAATTATATATTTATTCTCTAATTAATAATGTGTAGAAAATTATATTTAACAATTGATTAATAATATATTTTATTAATTTTTTTGAAAAACTTAACTCTTTTTTTTTAATTAATTTAAAAAAAATTATAATGTCTACCAGAATTTTATATATTTATTTTGATAATGTCAAATCCACATCAGCTTGACATTCATTTTAGACATTATTATTAGAAAAAAATTTATTCAAAACAACTTTTATATTGCTTATCTCGGAGGGGTATTCATCGATTAGAAATATTTTAGAAATAACCAATCCAATTTAATTAGTAATTAGTTTTGTATTTTTTTTTTCAATCCGATCCAATCTATACATCAAATCCAATTCAATCAAATTACTCTTGTTTGATTAATTGGTTTGACTTGGGCTTTTATTTAAATTTTTTAATTTTTTTACTTTGAATCTTTGTCATTTAGACTATTTTTTGTGTCAAAAACTTGTTGGTCTTAAACTTTGTTTAAAAAATTATGTTTTTTTTTTCAAAATCTAACACATTAATGATTAAAAAAATAAGTTATGCTTATTTAAAAAATGATTTGGGAGAGACAAAATTAGAGAATAGAGATAATGCCTTTAACTCTTATCTAAAAAATGATTGAACGTATATATGTTCATAGTAAAATAGTAAATCTACTAATAAAAGCAAGCCATATAATAAAAAATATATTTTTTTAAAAAAATTAAAAGATAATCGGTTTGATTTGAATTGGTTGTATTAGTTTTTTACTCTGGTAACCAAATTGATCTAATTATCAATTTTAAATTTTCCAAACCGATCAAATCTAATAATATTAAAATAACTTATCCAAACAAATTAAATTGGTTAGTTTCATCAGTTTGTCAATTCCCTATTATTTGACATGTTAATTTTCACAATTTTCATTCATTGTTGATGCTCTAACTAAAATAATACCTTTTAATTTCAATTGTAACTCTTGAATTTTAATTTAAATCAAATTTGACATTTCAGATTCCAATAATACATTTGTAACATCTACTGGCATATACAAACCGTTATATTCTTGATTTGAACTGTTTTTTTTTTTTTTTAATAATAGTTAGATAAAAAATATAATAATAATTACATAGGTTAGTAGAAAGTGTAAATGTATTTTCATGAGCAAAATTTGATGTGTTGCAGATAAAATTAACCCAAATAATTATCTTTGGGCTGACATGGATTGTTGAGCTAGCAAGCCTTCTTTACTCAAGCTGAAGTGGAGACGCTGCTGAGGTGGAGAAAATACCTTCAACAATTCTTTGCCTAACAAATTGGCATGTCCATGAAAAAATAAAATAAAAACAAAAAAATAAACAAACAAACGAACCATCTCATTTCTTTTTTTTCTTTTTTATCAACAAAATAAAATAAACTTCATTCCAGATTTAAACCTTGTACATCAGACAAATTGAGCTAATCTATGAGCCACCACATTACAATTACTATTTTTTTTTTTTTTTCTAAAAAGAGAAAGAAAAATAAACAAACCAGGCATTAGCAAAACAGAAAGTCAAAAGTCTTGAAATGATCCACCACCTTTCCTTCCACAACCAAACACCGCTCTTGCTTTTTGAAGCAATTGGATATATAGCCACTTGTAGAATCGCTCTCCACCTCCTTAATGGTCATTAATTTAACATGCCAAAGGTGAAAGAAGTAGAGATGAAAGCTCTTTGATGTTGCTTGCTAACAGCTTACCCAAATTGACTACCATTGCCACTACCAACACCCACCACTGAATTAATAACACCATAGCACTAGAACCACAAGATGCCATTCCAAAATCAAGGTACAACAACAAAGTTCTACCAATAACATCCTCTATTTCTAATACTTGCTTTCCAAAAAAAAATTAAAAATCTGGGCATTTCTTTGATTCCAAATCTGCCAAACAATGGACACTAAAATTTCCATCTCCTTGCTTATGTTCTCCAAAATCCATATAAAATGCATTTGAAAAAGTAAGTCAATAGCTGCAAGAGAACCCCAACACAAGGTCTGCTTTCCACACGTTTTTGGCACACCTGATACCGAACAAGAGCATGAACCGCAGATTACTAATCCTTTCTACACAAAGTGCATATACCATCACCCCTCATACCTACTAATCATCAATCACCCTTTATACTTACTAGCTAGTTCCCTTTTTGCAAAGCAATATCGTTGACAAACCCTCCAAATAACAAGCTTCAGTTTACAAGTCCCTTTTTGCAGACTCAAAATATGCTTCCACCAATCCCCACATCAATAACTAGACAAAGAAGCCAAACTTAGAGAGTGAAGCTTCTTGTCTAACCAATAACCACTCCTTACCAAACAATGTCCATCAAAAGTAAAATGTCATACAACTACATTTGGACTATAATTCAAATAAGCATAGAAAAAAAGAAAAAAAAGGTCTAAACTAGTCCACTTTGAAGACTATGAACTAGCATATTCCACCATATTATCAACTAATCGGAACTAGACTTTCTGTGAAAGTAATGCCCAACTGCAATACTTTTTTTCCAGGTTCAAAATTTGGGAAACAATTTCTTTGTTTGGTAATAGGATCAAACAAAACCAACAGATTTTGTTCTTCATCCAGTATTTTTCTTGTTTGAAGCACAAGTAACTGAAGAGAGTTGTTTCTCAAACCCAATGGCAATTCAGTTTCATTGGTTCTAACACTAAATAGTTTAGTCCAAGACTCTACAACACCATACTCACCAAGCACCCACACATTAAATTCTCTATCAAAACTATGAACGATAATGGTAATAAAAGCTAACGATCCCTTATAAGCAACTGCATAGCTTCAATGAAGCTTATCACAATTATTAATAATACTAGGTAAGGGTGTCGAAATGAGCACCTCATTGGTCATGTCAAATGAGATAATCACCTCCTCCCTAACTCTAATTTCTTGTACTTCCCTTATTGCCATCCAAGAATGAAATCCTCCACAGCACACACCCCCAGTTACCTCATTTATAACCAATTTCTCATTTGAAACTTTTTTCCATGAACCTGTTTTTAAGCTGTAGACCATAGCTTCAAGAGGGTAAGGAGGTAATTTAGCATGGAATATCTGAATTGATACTATTTTGTAGTCATTGTTTTTGGCATCAAAACCAAATCCAAGACAATTAAACTTCTGATCTATTTGGTAGCAATTTGTGACATATTTACCATGCCTAGTTGCAGGGTTCCATAGAAGCAGGTCATTGTTTCTTCTGAAATTAAAGAGACATACAATGCCATTATAAGAACCCACAATGTGCATAGGATCAGATGTGAGTTGGTGGGTTTCCAAAACTCCAAGTGTTTGATTAGAGACTATAGAGATTGAGGAAACGCAACCAGAACTTCTATCCCAAGAGTTTACAAGAAAATATGGATCATTATTAATCTTCTTGCTCACCTCTAGATGAGCATCAATGAAGGAGGGAGTGTTGATGAGGGAAAGCCATGACTTGCAGACACTTTTGCATCGAAGAAGATCACTCGCTCCGAGCTTCAACAAGATTTCAATCACCAACGCTTTCGGAAGAAGATGTTCCATTTCAACAATCTTTGGTTAAAAATTTGTGATATTGGGTTTGTCAGAAATAATCAAACGCGAATTGGGCAACGCTGCGCTAATGGAAGAGAGATTGTTTAACCCTTTTCTTTTCTAGTCGAGCAAACAGGGTTTTCGCATCTTATGGCTTTGTTTTTTATTTATTTATTTCTTGGTTGTTTTTATAATTTAAGATTAATTACATAAATTAGAGTTGTGTTAAAATTGTTTTAAGCAATTTTATCCCCTATTCTATGGAAAAAAAAAAAAATTGAAATAGGTTCTATTAAGGGATGGGATTGTACTATTTTAAATGCTGTCTGATTAATTTAAAAGTTGATTGGACTAGAAAAATTTATTCAACCAGATTTAGATACAATTCAGTTCATCATATTTGAGGATCCGTATACAAATTCAACCAGATTTAGATACAATTTAGTTCGTCATATTTGAGGATCCGTATACAAATTACAATACAACGTTTAAACAAATTTTACTGCCTAGATCTTCTTATTATTTATTATTGATAATATTAATCACATATAAATTATATTATTCATTTATGGACTGATATGTTATTCGTACGGATTTTACTTTTTAGATTTTGCACTTTAAAATTTTTCCATATTTTATTAAATGAAAATATTTCTTTTTGGGTAATATTTTGAATTTTTCAAAATGTAAAATAATAAAATGGGGTGTTTTTTCTTTTTGAAATTTTTTTATTAGTCAATCTGGAAGAGAAAGTAGATTTTTTAAATAAAAAGGATAATATTATGCAAAGGAATAAAATGGACATCTTTGTTCTTGCACATGAGTAATAATATTATTCATGCAGGGGTGAATGTTGCATTAATGTAGATGTAAGTGGTTTAAAATTTCCTTATTTACCAAAAAATAAATAAATAAATAAAAAGTGGTTTAAAAATTCCTTTCATATATTTGTTCTATCCATTTGAAATTCAACTTTATTTTTTTGATAATGGAGTCTTATTCCATACTCAATCTGATTTCTTTTTTCAAGTTGATTTTCCACTTTATTTTTCTTTTTGTATTAATTGTTCTATGGAAAAGGGAATGTAAAGATTGATAAACAATAGAATTAATTTTTGCGTAATAAAAAAGATACATCTTCATAGATCATAGCATCAGATCATTAATCTTGTGCTACAGTGTTGCAGCACTGTATCATGCAAAACAATATCAGAGCATCCTAACACTTAAAGCTCAACTCATACATCCGCAGTGTGAATTTGAAATACTTAAGGCACAACAACGACTATATATAGATAATAATATTAATTTACAAGTATTTTATAAGTGTGCAGATTGGATTTACTATTTAGAGCTAAAGGATGACTGGGTTGTCTCTCCTTATTTTTCTCTTATATTCTAAAGGGAAAAAAATTATTCTGATTCATATATTATATTTTCATAGATCTTTGCTTTACCTCGGAAAGGTCACAAGGGGTTTAATGCTTCTTTGAGCTTGTAGTATCCTATCAGCAGCGTACACCCTCTATTTGAATCTAAAGATAATACGTTTACATTTTAAATTTTATCAGAATTGACACGTTCCATTATAATTTTTTTTAGCATTATATATCATAAACTAACAAATGCTTGATGCTGTACATTTTTTTTTTGTTTATTTTTGCTTACAGAATTAGTCACATACTGCACACGTGACATTATTTGAAGGATAAAATTATATTTTTACTGTTATAAATAAATGAATGGTTCAAAATGCTAAATTTTTATCAGTTAAGGGTGTAAAATGCTGAAAAAAAATTTATGATACAACCTGCCAAGTTTAATAAAGTTTGAAGTACAAACGTGTCAATACCTGCATTAAATTATAAATTAATTTTTACAAATATATATAAACTTAAAATTTACATTCCAAAATACATGTCTAAGTACATGNAAGGGTGTAAAATGCTGAAAAAAAATTTATGATACAACCTGCCAAGTTTAATAAAGTTTGAAGTACAAACGTGTCAATACCTGCATTAAATTATAAATTAATTTTTACAAATATATATAAACTTAAAATTTACATTCCAAAATACATGTCTAAGTACATGTATATGATAAAACTGATGTAAATTGTATTGCTGGATATACTGATGTTTTATATCAATATATGGTTGGCTTATTAAGCCAAAAAAATTTGTGTAATATATATTGGTATACCAAGATGTGGGTAAATGACTGAACGAGTATATATTAGTGTATGCCCAAGTTATTAAGGTGACATTAATTTGGCAAATAATGCCATATATGTATGTTGGAATAATTTATGCAATTCAATACTTGTGGTATAGTTGTAACACTTAGATATGTATTTTGGATTTAAAATTTTATTTATATAAATAAACAAAATTTAGTAAATAATTTTATGCAAATATTGATCCGCTGAGCACCTTGAACTTTATCAAAATTGGCATGATGTACTTTCAATTTTTTTTTCTAACACTTTGCATCCTGAACTAACAAATATATATTTGACACTTTGCACCATCCGTTTATTGTTTCAACAGTTAAATGATGATTTTGCCTTTCAAATAAGATCACATGTGCAACACATGACTTGCATACATGACCAGTTCCTTGAGGAAAAAAAAAATAGAAAATGTACAATGCCAAGCTTTTGTTAATTCAAGATGNAATAGAAAGTGTACAATGCCAAGCTTTTGTCAATTCAAGATGTAAAATGACAAAAAAAATTCAGAATGCAAGCGTACATATCCCTTGAATCTATGTCTACAAGCGAATAATTTAGGATTGGCACCAAAGAATTATAGCAAATTAGTAAAAGCAGTCATTGATATTTTGGTTTTCGAAACAATTATAAATTGTGATCCGTGATAAGTGCATCCAAATTACTTTTCATTTTGTCTTTTTTTTATTTGGTAGAAGAAAATGCATTTATAGCACTAGAGGAGGAATTACAGAGTCAAGAGAAGCCTAAGCTTCTTCAAAACCAAACTGATTACACATAATAAATGGCATAACCCCATATTAAAATGATCATAACATAAATCCTGAAGCAATAAAAGTGAGATTTTTGCAGATACATCAGCTACTTGCTTGCTACCCAAGTAGTCCAAAACTAAAATTCCATGAAAAATCTTCAAATATTTTCTCTTAAAGTTAGCAGATCATCATATCATGAAGGATACTTTCTAGACATCACTTGGATTGATCACTTATGGACATCACCCACTCGATATTATTATAACCTTTTTGAATGGAAAATATTTCAGTATAATGGACATATAGGGCGTCTATCTCACATGCATATATAGAACGGGCGTCTAATTTTCTCCTTTCAAATAGTCCATTCCAGGAGAAACCAACATAGAAGAAGAAGAAGCTTTCCGGTGCAATCCTTCACCACCATTGACACGGTTACATTCCCCACATCTAAAGCAAATTAAGCATGAACATTGATCATAGTCCCACCTATACATCTAGAAATCCTGGCTGCTTTACTATCAGGGCTTTGACCACTTAGATAAGCTATTTCAAATTCCTCCCACTGTTGATTCAGAACTCTTCACCACATTGATCATACTATTTTTCATTTTTGTCACATCAACTAAAACTGTTATATATTACAGTAACTTGATTATTAAACTACGGTAGTAGATTGAAACTACATCCGAGAAAAAATAGCAGAGGTTTATGCATTCCAATTCCATCAGCAAGTTCACATTTTGAAGCAGAGATCATCAACCATCCTCCAAATGAATTGCACTTCGAAGACTGTACTCACATATTCATTCACACTTTTCTTCTTTGTAAGCAGAGATCATCAACCATCCTCCAAATTTCTCATTCTTTTTCAAACAACTTGTCCATGAACCTGTTTTTAAGCTGTACACCATAGCTTTTACAGAGAAGAGGTCAGGAGGTAATTTAGTCATCACATAATCTCTGAAGTGAGACTACCTTGTAATCCTTAGTTTTGGGATCAAACCCAAATCCAATATAACCATAATTAGAAAATCTGTTATCATCTGATATAACCATAATTATTTGATTCCAACTATCAACTCCTCCGGCAGAGCTTCCACATTCAACAAATTGAGGGCAAGGCGGCTAATGGCAGATATTGTTTTCTACACAACTCTTTCTACAAAGCAGAGAGAGTTTTCCTTTTTTCTTTTCTTTTTTTCTAGGTAATAAGCAAAACACTTCCTTCGTGTTTATTTATTTTAAAATTTAACAGGGTTGATTTATTTAATTTATTTATTATAATATATTATAGTTTCTTATTTATTCTTATTTTTTAATATGTACACATTAATTTAATTTATTCTTGTCTGTTAGTGACCTATTTATCATTTTATTAATTTTGTCGACACTCATATATTATTTAGCATGTAGTTTTTGAATCACAAATTTTTACCTATATACCCATTAATAAACTTTCAAAACATTTAATATCAAATTTTAATTCATAAATTTGATACCACAACATTGCTTTTTTGAAACATGCATATTAAGGGTATAGCTAGACTAGAGGCACCAAATATTTTACTAAATTAATGTGGCATGAGATGAGTAGTTGATAAAAAATAATGCTTTAGCTTCATAAAAAGTGAATCTAATAAAATTATAATGTCACATCAATTGGATTAACAAATTTAATGTCTCTAAAATTATTTTTATTAATTAGGTTATTTATCATCACAAATATTTTTTTTTTGGACGATATCAACATTAATAAAAAAAATTTTAGGCACCAAATATTTTACAAAATTGATGTGACATCAGATGAGTGGTTGATAAAAAATAGAGTTAATTTCAACTGCAGATTTTGAAATTTGAATTAAATCAAATTTAGTTTTCTATGTTTATGACAATATATATGCTAGGGGTATGTAAAAAAACCAACCAACCGATGAAATCAACCGATCAAATCCAATCTAACTTGTTTTGATCAGTTATTTTAGTGTAATTGGATTGGATAAGTTTTGAAAATTCAAAACCGATAGTCAATTCGGTTCTGTTTTTTATGTTAAAAACATATCCAAACCGAACCAATTTTTTTTTTTCAATCTAGCCTTGTTAGGCGCCTAGTTCTATGATTATTTTACAAAGCATATGGCAATTAATTTAATATTACTGATATGTAGACTTTGTTGTATTAGTTTAAATTTGGAGTTAGATTACTGGATTATTGTATTAGTATAGTAATTTTGTTTGTTTTAGTTTAATATGTTTATTTGTCATATTATTTTTTTAATCATTTATGTGTTAGGTTTTAAAAAAATGTAATTTTTTAATAAAGTTTAAGCCTCATAAATTTTTGGCACTAAAAATAGCTCAAATGTCAAATATTCAAAGTTAAAAAGCTCAAAAATTAAATTTTAAAAAGTTTTAAAAAATTAAATAAAAATTAAAACCAAATCAATTAACCAAAGCGATCCAATCCAATCCAATTACTAATTGGATTGGATTGGATTTTATGTATAGATTGGATTGAATCGGATTGAAAAAAATAAAACTCATTACTAATTAGATTGGATTGATTATTTTCAAAATAGGTCGGTTTCGAACCGATGAACACCTCTAACATGTGCAGCTCTGCAAACATATGCAATTACTATTATATTTTTAATTTGAAGTATATATTATTTTTTTCTTATTTTTTTCAATAATAATTGGACAAAGATATAATAGTAATTGCATATGCATGCAGAAACTGTAGATATACTTCATGGACTAAATTTAATTTAAATCATAAACTTAAAAATCTAAATTTAATTTAAATCATACATTAAAAATTACAGCCTTAAAAAATAATACATTCATAAAAAATGAATCCAATAAAATTATCATGTCACATCCATTTGGAAATTACTTTTATTAAGTAGGTTATTTTTTATAGGCGATATCAACATTAATAAAATATTATAAATAAATCAGCTCTCGCAACACTATTAACTCTACTAATATCAGCTCTCGGATTTCTTCCTTTTAACTTTTCTCTTCCAACGTGACCAAACAATCATTAAGTTGTAAGGCAAATCTTTTGCTTTTATTTTTTAAAAGTTTTTCCTCCCTTTTTATTTTATTCATCTTCCACAAAAAATAATAATTTAAATGTCAAAAATTTAAAATAAAAAAAATTAAAATTAAATTTTATAAAGTTTAAAAAAAATTAAATAAAAACTCAAGCTAAATCGATTAACTAAACCGATTCAATTTAATTATCAATTAGGTTAGATTTGATGCATAAATCTTATTAAATTAGATTGAAAAAAAAATCAATTATTAATTGAATTGAATATTTCTACAATAGATCAGTTTCGAATTGATAAACACCCATGTTATGAAATAACTCATAAAAGATTGTAGAGGTGTGCATCGGTTAAGATCCGACCTATTTTGAAAATAACAAATCCGATCCGATCTATATATTAGATCCAATCCAATTAGTTTTTGGGTTAGATCGATTTGGTTAATCGGTTTGGCTTCAACTTTTATTTAATTTTTTTAGATTTTTTAAAATTTATTTTTTGAACTTTTTTTACTTTGAATATTTGACATTTGAGCTATTTTTTGTACTAAAAATTTGTTGTGCTTAAATTTTGTTTAAAAAATTATATTTTTTTTCAAAACCTAACACATAAATGATTTAAAAAATAACATGACAAATAAACATATTAAACTAAAACAAAACAAAATTACTACACTAATACAATAATACAGTAATCCAACTTCAAATTTAAGCTAATATAACAAAGCCTACATACCAATAATAATAAACTAATTGACATATACTTTGTAATTAAATAAAAATAGTCGGTTCGGATTGGATTGGTTTTGTCAGTTTTTAACACTCCGAACCGAACCGAATCAAACTTCGGATTTTGATTTTTCAAAACCAATCAAATCCAATTACACTAAAATAACCGATCTAAATATGTTGGATTAGATTGGATCGGTTGTTTTAATCGGTTAGTCGATTTTTTTGCACACCCCTAAAAGATTGTTACTGAATTCCTTGAACATGCTCTATTTTTATTCATCTTCTATTTATTGCCTCTCTCTATCATACACGTGTCTTCCTAATTTGGGTTTTATGATAGATTTAGGATGACCATATCTAGATTCTTCCCCATAATCTATTAGGAATATTATCTTTTGATGAAAAATATCAAAATGTTTTTGTTGCTAAACCTTAGTGAGGTCCTTATAAAGACTCCAAATGAATATGGTGCAGCCTAAGAAAAAATACATATTTAACTATTAGATCTTGGGATGGCCTAAAAAAATGTTAAAGACATGTATTGCATGAGTCTTATCAACTGAAAAGTTAATCATCATTATAAGATGGTTTTTCTATATACATTTCACAATTTAAAAACTAGAAACATAAACTATATGAATAGAAAAAGAGCATGGTAATTTATTAGTACAATTGGTGCTCATGACTATAAAGAATTGATTTTATTTTAAGTCCCACTTTTTAAAAACTAAAGTCCTATTTCAGTATTATATCAATTGACAATAACTGGATGACATTTGACAATTAAATATAGCATTTTTTTTTCTTCCATAAAATGAAATATATACATCATGCTAGAGCTAGCATTGGCATGTATGCAGAACAAAAAAGAAAACACACACACACACACACCTTGTCTAAACTAACCCACTGAAGATCATAGACTCATATGCTATAATATATATTTTTTTTTTTATAAAATGAAATTTATATACATCATGCTAAGGGCTAGCTTGGCATGTCTACAGAACAGAAAAGCAAAAGAAAGTTAAAGCATAGTTCAGTTGAGCATAAAAGGAGAAAAAAAAAAAAAAAAAACTTGTAAACCTGTTTAAACTAACCCACTGTGAAGATCATAGACTCGTATACTACTCCATCACACTTGTTTCTAATTGGAACCGGAACTAAAGTCTGTGCGAAACTAGCAACAGCCTCCAATACTACCCTGTTTTCAAATACTGGCAACTCCCTTATCTGGTGTTGAATTGAGCCAACAGTATACAGTTTCCTCCAAGACTTCTTAACACCATATTCACCAAGTATCCAAACGCTATACTTGTCGCTAAAAACGCCATTAATGACGGCAAGCGATCCATCAATGGCAGTCAGAAAGTTGCCACAATCAGGCTTACTGTCACTAACAACACTAGGCAAAGGTGTGAATATAAGAACCTCACTGCTAATATCAACTGACATAATCTCTTCCTCCACAACAACATCTCCATTTCCAGCTTTCTTCTCCCTAATTAATATCCAGGAACACATTCCACCAATGCACCTACCACCTAATCCTCTCAGCTTAATACCCATATAATTATCCTTAAATATAGCACTGACCCATTTCCATGGTCGTCCTTTTTTCAAGCTGTATGTCAAAATCCTAAACAAACCATCTTTACTGCGATATACTGATGTTTCAACCATGACAATCTTGCAGTCGTTGTTTTTGGAATCAAAGCCAAATCCAGCAGCTCTACAATCAAAACCCACTTTATAGCCTTTGAGAGGATAGTGAACAATTTTTGTTTCTTTGGTCTCAGGGTTCCATAGAAACACAGCCATTTTGGTTAGCAGGCATAGAAAACCATTGCACCAACCCCCAATCTTAAGCTTACTGATTTGATGATAATATGGAAAGGATAACAGTTGGGTAACCAAAACTTGAAGAATTTCATGAGCAAATTCAGAAATGTTGCTGAAATCTAATGCATTTCCATTAAAACGAATAACATTGTTGTTTTCCTTAGCGATTTTGTTGATTACCTCAAGATGTTGAACGATGAATGAGGGACTGTTAATGAAGAAGAACCAATATTTGGAGACCATCTTCCACTGAAGAAGATCTTTCACACCAAGCTTCAACAGCACCAACTCGTTGGGCAGAGATTCCATCTTCTTCTTCAAACAGTATTAGTGATTGTTTTTGGTTAATTTTCCAGGAAATAAGAAATGGGAAAGCAAAACGACGCAGACGCAGAGAGCATGTTTGCTAGAGAATACTGTAGGACAATGCTATAGTTACTAAATTTATGCCCTAATGCCAACAGACTAGATAAAAAAAATTAATGGGCCCTCCTGTTGGATTTAAATTAAATTTCAGTCGTATATGATAATATGTTTTGCAGTTTGTGCAGATATATACAATTATTTTTATATGATTGAAATTTTTTTGTTTTAATAATAGTTAGACAGGTATATAATAGTAATTGTATATACATATAGAAGTTATAGATGAACTTCAAAAATTGCAGATAAACTCAAAATCAATTAAATATTTTGATGACTCTGCATCTAATATTTGAGAGGTTTTTGAATATATAGACGTTTGGAATTTTTTTTTATAATATAAACAATGATACATATACCAAATACAAAATTTATTGATCAAAATTTTAGTATTCAATTATGTGAAAGCTTATAAATAGTCGATAAATTAATATTTTTTATAATCATGGAAGATAAATTTAACGGAATAATAATACTATATTTTTTATTATCAAAATTTTAATTAATAAATTTGATCATTCTATAATGAATCATTTGAAATTCAACTTAATTAATTTGAAACTATCATTTCCTTGTGCATCTCTCTTCGTTCTATCACTTTTTGCACTAGGTTTTTCTTTTGGGTTACAAGGGTATGTTGTTATTGAAATAGGTTAATAAAATATTAAGCATGATTGTTGGTTATCTATCATTTAGACGCTCAAATATTGGTGGTAAAAAATAAAAAATAAAATAAGCCTTTGGGATGTGAGACTCGGTCCATTCAAATTTTGTTAGATTAGTGTAATTACTGGATTTGAAATTTTAAAATCCAATTGGATTGATCCGGGTTATCGTTGCCTTAAAAATCAATTGATACAATAAAACACTTATTTTTTAATTAGTTATTAGTAATATGTATTGATGTAGTATTTTTTTTTTTTTTTGCCAATAATTTTTTTTATTCAAAGACAGAGATCACTGAGAGTCAGACAAATAAATATTAGATGAGGCTGATTTTCAGGGGTCCAAAAAAGAACCACTTAGACCTTTTTGGCAATAGCAGCCTTATTAATAACTCTAGGCACTAAAAAGAACAAACAGGATTGAAACGAATCTCGTAAAATACGAATGTAAAAGATCATAGCAATAACACGCCAATCTGAAATTATATGTATTGATGTAGTTGACATTATATTTATTCACCAAAAAGAAAACAAATTATATTTAGGTTTACATTAATGTGTTTTTAAACTTTTATAATTGATTTGGATTGGATCAAACGAATGCAATAGCAACCACTCTATCCATGAACCATATTTATGGAAGCTGACAACAATCAGTATGCTGTTTTATTTTCCAAAGAATTATGCTCATGCTTAAATTTTATGCATTTCTGGACTTTTTAAATATGAATTTTCAAGCTATTGCAATAGAATGGATTCTCTTTCAGAAATATGCATTTGAAAATTATGGCAGACAGGAACAAATTGAGAAGGAAATGCTTGAAAACAGACAAATTTTAAGATTTGACCATTATATATAAAGCTTGCTGCTCATCCAAAAAAAAAAATCTGAAATTTCATATTTCACATTTTTCTGTAAATTGTTGACATTGAAAGAGGAAACATTGTTGCTAACTTCCCTGACCCATGCCCTATTCATTTTTCATGTCTATACTTTTAGCATTTGACAAAAGCCGATTGACGAGAAAGAAATATGTGAAGCACTAAAAAGCTGTAGTTGCAAAACTTACATCGAAGTCTTCATGAAGACCCCCAAATAAATTGTGCAGCCATCCCCTACTGAAATGTGATCATGCAGCCTAAAATATTCTTCATATAAAACCACCAGATTATGGTATGGCCTATAAAAAATGTTGACTCGTATTGCATGAAAAAAAAAATACTGGAAAATTAATTTTCATATGTACAATACTTCAATGATCAAACATTTGGTTTAATATCTCTCGTTCGCATGTAGGTCAGAAATTGAGACGGCAGTTCAGCTAGAAGTGCTTGAACAACAGAAATTTCTCCACCTGCAAAACATATGTTACTGCCCGCCTTCAATATGATCAATAAAACTTCTACCAAAGAGTCTTGCGAGATAACTGACTTACTCTGTACATCTCGGAGTGGAACAAACTGGACAATATCACGCGAAGCAACACGTCCAGTTGAGCTTTCAAGTCTGTCTCCCTTATCAGCATCTAAAATCTTTACAATAAAAGTAGTTGAGATTATTAGCTTCATAGATTAAGGGACGTTCTAGTCAAGTAATGAGATTTGAGCATGCAGCAGCAACACTTGGTAATATACCCAGATATCTCAGCGTAAAATGAGAAAATACATAGGATACCTCCATTTCTTTGAAGTCCGCTCCTCCAACTCCAATAATGAGGATTGACAATGGAAGATCAGATGCTTTCACAAGTGCATCTTTGGTTTCTTGAAGATCCGTTACTACTCCATCCTACAACAGTCTTGACATATTTAAGATAACAGCAGTGCGCACTTACATATATATATATATATATATGAAGTTGGGATTCCATTAACAGTTGTTCATCAGGTGCATATGATATAATTCTGCAACTATTTTGACGAACTAGAAACTTCAGTGGGTAAAAGAATTTCAGAAGAGGGACGGAGAAAATGAAAATAACAAAGGATATACTAATAAAAATTACCAACCACAAAATGTCAATCATAATCATCTAAAATAGTAACAGAAATAAATTAGAAAAAATAACCAACATTTATTAATCTTTACCGTGATAATTAATAAAACAAAGTATTTCTGTCCACCATTTGCAAGAGACTGGCTGGCAATCAATGCAGCATGGCTAATCACAGGTCCAAAAAGAGTCGGCCCTGCAAGAGAAACATTAAGCAATGCACTTGCATATGCCATCATAATTCCTTGGATTCCTTCAACCTGAGAGAAATAAATCTATCCATGCTTAGTAAAGGGAGACATGCTGTGAGTGAATCCTAGAATATCTATGTACTAGGCAAGTTTAGGTCTTGGACTAGTCTACCTCACAGTAATGACTACTTCCATTTAAGTTGAAACAATGAGAGACAGGGCCATCAATTGGTCGGGCTCCAAATCCCCATGCAGGAAAGCGCTTATCATAGTCATAGAACTGTAAGACCTCACCAACCTCTACAATTGCCTGGATAACGATTGGTCAACCATTATATCAACTAAAAGAAGAAAAATTTCAAAAACTTTAGACCGGAGTCATTTCTCACCCTTTGATATGCATTCTGCCTTCCTGAAGAATCTATATAATGCAAAGAATCAGGCAGGCGAGGATTTCCATTCGAAGCTTATAAAGAGGAAACAGAGGGAGTCAATACGAACATATTGAAGCACCTAAAAGCCATACACATTTAATACATATGGAGAAGAAATGACAACATTTTCTATTCTAATAAATGAAGTGCAAAAATACGAATATCATAGATGAACAAAAGTAGCTTCCAATAGTTAAACAAGGACAAAACAAATCATAACTGAGAATGAATTAGTATGTAGAATTAATGAGGAAAAGCATAGAGGTATACTTTGACACCTAGTCTGCAACATGCTATATATTGACAAGATACCAAAAGGAACTTTTAAGGCAAAAAAATTATCAGCAGCAACTTTTGGGTATAGTTACACATGCAGAATGAGCACCTGTGAAATCGATAGCCACCATGAAGTTTAATTCATAACCCGCTGCCAAGTAATCCAGGAAAGTATGTTGCACACTCACAGAAAATTTGTCAACAAACAGCTGGCTCTTCAGCACCTGCATTGAAGTATGCAAACTTGTAAAACTAAAAGCAGAAAGAAAACATCAGAATGGGATATCAGTACAATTCATCTCATGAGGACCTTGTCATGGTTTTCATGCCCAACAGAAGTTGGTAAGAATAAGTTTTCGCCTTGTCCACTAGATTGAAGTTTCTCCAAGTCTGCCAGTGATTTTTGAACTTTCCTAATAATTCAACAGCAAATGAGCAAACTCAAGCAACCAATTTCAAATTAGGAACTCAGATGGCACAACAAATAGAGAATATTGATTTACCCAATCAAATCATGCTTCCCGTTGCTATTGAAGTTGAAACACTCTATTATTAGAGGATTTTCCTGTACATTAATTGAGTAAAATTAAAATGATAAAGCTATCAATATATATATAAGAAATCACTAACACTGAACTCTATCAACTTGATGAAAGTGTTGGTTATGTTCAATTTTCTACTGCTATAAATTTTTTTGGAGATTTCGCTTTCCTCTTGAATTAGGACAGGGTTTAGACTCTGCTCCATATGAAAAAAAAAAAAAAAAAAAAAAAAAAAAAANAAAAAAAAAAAAAATTTAAACCATCATATTGCTCCTGATCTGCTATTAATTTCCTATAAAATAAAATAAATACTTCATTTCTGACCAGAATTATATATTTGCAGTGAATTTTCAGTTCACCAATAATTCCCAACCATCATTGATCTTCAAATCACACTCATTTTCTTACTTTCACTCTCTATTTCATTCTTCAATGTTTATTTTCTTTTATTATCCATTAAAACATTAGGAAAAAAAAAATGAAAATAAGAACTTTTAAGAATTATTCGTCAATCATGTTTACAAAAATTGGTCATGTTAATAATAAAAAGCAAAAGCACAAAGCACTTCTAAAAGTATATTGATGCAGAGAACCTTTAAATGGAGCATCAAATATCAGCAAATTTAAATAATAACAGCAGTGACATAATATAAAGATGAAAAAAGAAAGGCTTGCTAAAAGAAATGCAAGGAAGAATTTATGAGATAGGAAAAGTATGACATAACCAATAACTTGATCATAATACTCCTATTGACAATAAAACTTGTAAAATGTATGTTGTATTGGCTTGATATGTAATTGCATCCACTTCTCAATAGCTTATCTTTAGTGATAAGAGTAGTTTAACATGGTATCAAAGTTTGGTTTTGTTTAATTTCGTGTTTGAATCATGCTAACATTTATTTCTACTAATTTCTCTGTGTAAAGACCAGGATTTGTATCTAACTATTCTATGGGCCTATGTGTTAAAAAGGAGTATTAAAAATGTTTTCTATTGGTTTGATAAGCATATTGAGACTCCTTATCAGCTTAAGTTTTTCGAATTGACAGTAACTTAATAAAACTCAATGAGCCAAAAAGAAACTTGGAATATCCCTGTTAGCAAAAAGCACATATAGTATCCCTGCACCAGGCAGGGGAGTATTCCTGTATTGCAGCACACTAGATTTCCACCTTCCTATGGGAAAGTAATTTACCTTGCTTCCAACATGCTGAACATTCAAATATACTGGTTTCCATATCGGTTTGAGATCATTCTTTAAGACTTCTGTTTTGCATACTGGAATTTTGGTCCCACTTTCAACAACCTTTGATATTACCAAAAATGGGTCCTACAAGATGCCAAAAGATAATTTAAATCATACCATTTCATATTTTCCCTTTTTTTTTGCCAACAGCCAGGCATGCAAGTAATACCAGTAAAGTTAAACCAATTATAGAAGACATAAGAATCCAATAGCCCCTACACTTCTTGAGAACAGGTCCTTGTATTCCAAATCTGAACACCGTAATATCATCTCTGTAGTAGTCTTTGAACTAATGCATTCCTCAGCATGCACAATAATCTTTCCATGGTTGTGAGGTCGATTTGATCTGCTAGATCCTTCTCTTTGTTCAAGATCTAAGTACAATGTCCTGTCTGATTTAGTCATTATCTGCAAGGATGGAAAGAAAAATTGTGTGGCAATCCATTGGATACTTGTCACTTATGCAAATGCGTGCATTGAAGAGCTTTAGGTGAAGTATATTCAGATTAAATAATTTTCATGCATGCATACTAGTAACTGAATATACTGAAAGGGATACTAAAAGTGTGCATCTCTAATTTTATTAGTAAAAAAGAAAAA
Source organism: Ochetophila trinervis (assembly GCA_003254975.1). NCBI lineage: Eukaryota > Viridiplantae > Streptophyta > Magnoliopsida > Rosales > Rhamnaceae > Ochetophila > Ochetophila trinervis. Next base: position 75,586 of record QANX01003275.1, read on the forward strand.
AGAAAATCTATTTCCAAATTATCTCACATCAGAGATCCAATTTTTGACATCACCTGTTTTCAAAGACCCAAAAATGCTTTTTTTTTTCTCTTTGTAGAACATCAAGGAGGTCTAAATTAATAATGGCTCGCAGTAAAAGAAAACAAAAATTGACTGGTTTTATGTCATACCTGAGACAACACGCAAGTTGCCTCACCAAGAAATTGTTGCTCATCCAGCCTAAGCATCTGTGCAAGTAAAATCATGCTTTATAATATACATCTAGTAAATAAATGAGAAAATAGTAGAAGACAAAAATATATTGAATTATAAACCAAATTTTATAGTTTTAGCAACTAGCATATTAAATATACATCCTCTCCGCTTTTTAGTATAAAATGTATAAACAATTTCCAATGTAAAAGGCTCAAAGGCTAATACCACTATATCCAAATCACACAACACAAAGCAGCCCTATAACATGAATTTTAGGCCTTAAGTGAATGAAATAATGCACAAGAAATAACAAAAGAAACAGATAAACAACACAAGCACTAGGTGTTGAAAAATTAAATACCAAGAACTTTTGTCCATAAAGGATTAATATGTGCAATGAAATGCCATCGTATAACTAAACAGACTATTGTAAAAAGAATTCAGCTTTAGTATAGAATCCCAATAGAAACTAAAAATCCATCATTTCTTATAGATGATCTCCAACCAATTTGTCAATGGATAAACAATAAGATAATATTTCTATAGTTTGCATCCTGAATTTAGTGGAAGATCAAAAAGCAAAGCAAACCTTAACCCTTCGCAAAAACCAAAGCTACAACCTCCACTACTTGTAGTTCAAAAAAGTCTTGAAATGTTCGAAAGTAAGACATAAGAGAATTTGACAGCATTTTAGTAGAAGGAATAATTTTCCCAAATTTTGAGTGATTCAGTTTACTCTCCACGATAATGATTAAAAGGAATAGGTTTTAAAACTCTAGTTTATACCAGTTTGACATCTAGTCCCTCTCTCTTTACTTTGCTATGTTAGACCATCCTCATTGGCTCTAGTTTATACCAGTTTGACATTTAGTCCCTCTTTCTTTACTTTGCTATGTTAGACCATCCTCATTGGCGATCTTATTAATCAAGAATAAAATTAGAAGAAATTATGCATTATGTTGATAAACCAAAAATTATTCTAGCTTTTATCGTTAAAAATAGGTCCAACATCTTTTGCCATAATATATGTCATATATCTCTGAAACGGCTTAACATGTCTATTGAAAATTCAATTAGGGTACATGATAATACAGTCAATGAACCATTTCTTGCTCAACAAAAAGAACAATTATAAGAATACACGATATCAGAATTTTACCTTCACGTCGACATTGTGAAACTGAGTATCAACATCATATACACGAAACCTGTGATAGAAAAATAAACTCAGCTTATCTCATTGTGAAATTAATGTGGTGCACACCTGGTGACATCGGGATTAAGAAGAGGCAAAAGTTTCAAAACTTACACCAAAGTCTGTACAACCTCAAAATGATAAGTGATATTATGTTTTGTGATCCATACAGGATTTACTGAATTTAAAACCACTTCAGTACGGCCAAGCTCTCCAAGTGCTCCATCTCTTCCTCTTTTGTAAATAACCACCATAGGATCACTCTAATGCAAAATAAATAAATAATCAACAACAGATAGACCTTTCTGAAACCAAAAACTAAAAGTAAAAAAGATGGATATAATAAAGCTTATCCAGTAGAGAACAGCATATGAAGAAGTGGTCATGCTTAAGTTGGGCAAAGCAATTTCACTATTATTCACTAGTTCTCTTAACCCTGAGAGGTTTACGTTTATTGCTTATACAACTCTGATATTGTCAACCAGGATACTGAATTTACAGGTTAGATTTTTCATTAGATTTAGAAAAGTATGTAGCAGGTAGTGTCATGTAAATCCATTATGAATACAGGTTTGGCTTACCATTGAATCGTATTAATTTTAGGTAAGCTTCCCCTCTAGGGCTTCCCTATGCCTTGTATAAATAAGAAAATACTACAAACTAATTTTGCCTTGTATAAGAGAACAATCAGTGAACTTTCACATATCTATCATCATCTTGTATAAAAGAATAAATTTTCCTATGACAAAAGGTATCAAAGTGAAATTTTCAATTAATCCCTTTAATTTTAGGTAAGCTTCCCCTCTAAGGCTTCCCTATGCCCTTGTATAAATAGGAAAATACTACAAACTAATTAAAATACCTCGCCTTATTGTACCGCAAGAAGACAGAAAAGAACTTGAATTGGGGGGCTAAATATTCAAAAAAATCAGTGAACTTTCACATGTCTATCATCACCTTGTATAAGAGAACAGATTTGCCTATGACAAAAGGTCTCCAAGTGAAATTTTCGATTAATCCCTTTAAATATCAAACCAATTTCATCTTTCCATATTTGACGAACTAGATTTCCATCAGAAATTGATTCCTTCCCTTTAAAAGATCTAAGCTTAGATTCTTTAACTAATTCTATTATGAAATTTGTGATTATCAGTGAAACAATGAAGTAAAATAACACCATTGCTACCGATGAAAGAAAATTTCAAGTTGAAACACACTAAATCAAGTTAAAACATAATACATCACATTCAAATTGTACAAACTTTTAAATTATTTTGAGTTGATATATTGTATCCATATGAATATATGATTATAAAATTTTAAATAATCATATAAACGGCAAAGGTAAAGTTTGGTCCCTCATGTTCATTATTATAAAAAGAAACAAACCTTGGAGAACACATCCCGATCACGCAAGTCCGAAGCAGACAGCGATAACTGCATGCAAATTGTTTTAGCAGAGAACATGAGCATGACAAATTTGCGATTAAATTTAAAACTGAAAATCAAAAGACAAATATATAAACATCCTTGTTAATCCCATTTAATACGGTACCCAGATGCACCAGAAATTTATACAAAAAACCACAACATAAATCAGATTTTGAATCCAAATAATAATTACTCAACATAACTCTGTAATCCACCGTATAGTGGGTAACACTTCAAGAACAGACACCAAATATCCCAAACTTCATCGAGAATACCACTTCAATTCACTAAGTACTTACTTAGCAACTATACCATTTGCAAATCATATTCAAATCAAAACCACTGAAATTGGAAACAAGAAAATGCAACAAAACATATTGAAGAAGTAATGCGGATTCCACAGCTCCCAAAGATCTCATACATGATTAAATACCATACAAAATGTTTCATAAAAACAGTAAAACAAAAAAAACAAAAATCACTGAAAAAGCAAGCCACTCCAGAAAACTCCACTAGGAATGCCGTAGGCTTTCTTGCAAAATACAAGCAACACTAATTCAACAAGAAACAGAAACAGAGAGAAAATCAGCGAGACAGACAGACAGAAAGAGAGAGAGAGAGAGAGAGAAAGCGAACCTCGATCTCGGAGTAGAAGCTATAGATGCCACGGGACAGGAGAAGATATTCAACGGCGTCTTTAGGAGAGTCTCTGGAGTTGGCCAGCGAAGTGGCGGTGCCGCCGATGGCCGTCCGACCACCGGCGTCATCGGAGCAGCAGTTTCCCATTTACCAATATGCCCCCAAACCAACCAACAGATAAAAACAAATAAAAAATAGAGCAGATTTTCGTTCCGTTTGAGCAGAGCCAAAGGCAAAGAAAGCAGCTTTGCTGACTTTGGAAATGTTTTAGTTATAATTTGTTGTTAATTTTATATACCTTTTACGATCAAAGCTTGCCCGAGGGCCCCTCTTTTTTTTTAATTTCAAAAAACAAAAACATAAAAACGAAAAACAATCGGATTTTGTGTCTATTACCAAAAAGAAAAAAAATTGGGATTTTGGGTGTCTGGTAAAACTAGTGAAGTTTCACATTGACTATGACTAATTGACTATGACCATTTGTGCGAGTGTGGTGTGGTCCTTTTCTTTTTCTTTAATTTATTGTCTTATACTACTAATTTTAAAATAAATAAATAACGCGTTTTCACTACAAATTCTCACAGAAACAGAAACTTTGCACTTCAATCCAAACAATGTTCTCTCACTTGCTATTTGATACCTATATTTATTTCTTTATTCTTTTTTACCATTTTTAGGGGAAAAGGAAATTATATAAATTATATTTCATAAATTTAGAATTTTTGAAATTAATTTTCTTTTATTTTTACATGCCAACACAAATGCCAAGTTATTATTCCTACAAGTATAATGGTAATATCCACTTTTTCAATACATAAAGATAGCAATGATGATTGTTATTATATTATTACATCTTTGTTTTGTCACATTACTTCGTAAACAAATTTGTGTACATAGCATCATCGTTTGAAAATATTCCATCTCCATTCTTTAAGGTTTATATTAATTTTAATTCAATCTTTTAAGTTTTAAAAATTATAATTACCATTTTTTTATAAAGAATGTAGATGAAATTATTTTAAAAGGTATGAATAGAAAAATAAAAGAGAAAAATGATAATTATTTAAAATTTAAAAAGAGACTGATATAAAAGAGATTATATTGTATTTAAGTCAAACTTCAATGGAAATAAATAAAATTAATTGTTATTGCTTTACGTACTGTACCTAACCTTTTACAAGTCAAAATTTCAAAATTTAAACTTGTAGTAATATTTTTGTAATTTTTTGAAATTATAAACTATATATTAAGCTATTAACAAAAAAAGTTCAATGTAACTTTTTGTGGCCCATATTTAAGAGGGTATGTTGTGTTACGGATGGCATACATGATAAAAATATATGTTGTTTCTATTTTATGCCTCTCCTGTAAAACATCAAACATTTTTTTATTAAAATTGATGTATTTTTTCACAGAAATAAAAAAAGTAAAAAATGAAAATAAAATAGATTTTTAAATGAAAAAGTATTGAAAAAAGTGTCAACACAGTGGGCAAACTTTATTAATTTCAAAAGATGAACATGTTTCATTATTTTAGTCCAACCATAAACATCCATGCAAATTTCCCTAAGAAGTATTCTCTTTGGTCAATATTCTATACCAGCAATTTGCAACAAAGTGGCCAATGAGTATTACCAAAACCGCAGTATTCGTATTCATCTTCTTCAATTCAGACTTATTAGTTCCTTTACAGTATATAACACTCATTGTGCGTGTATGGGAGTAGAACAATATTATTGCAATAATTTTACTTTTATAATTATTCTATTTCAAAATTCAGATCTGAAATTGGAATCTCAATATTTTAACAATATGTTATTTATTATTATTATTAGGACAAATATGTAAATTTATCTTATTTGAATTGTTTTTTATTTTTCTCGTCACATATAGTTAAAATTTGTGAATCGAAAGAAGAAAAAACCTTTATCCAATATAACGTATAGATTAAAAGAAAATAATTGGAATCTCCAATGATTGGATACAATACAAGTTTCCCACAATTTTCTATGATTTTCTTTGTAATTACCAATGAAATTTTGCATTTTATAACTTGGATTTTTTCATGTCATCATATTTCAGTCATTTTTTTTTTTATATTGAAAATGGTAGGTTTGCAAAATAAATTAAATTAAAAAATGAATACATGTTCAAAATGAGCTGTAAAAGAATTTGAAAAATAATTGTAAAACTTATTCAAAAACACAAAGGTAAATAATGATTCTCAAAGTAGAAAACTATAGAGCAATCCTAGATGCAATTTATTTATTTTTCGTAGTGACCCTAGATGCAATTGAAAGATGCATGTAATTCACCAAAAAAAAAAAAATGGAAGATGCATGTACTTTGTCTTGGTCAACCTACCATAAAAGGAAACCAAAAAAGGGAAAGCCCCTTGCCCTGGGTTACAAAGAGACGTTCAAATTCAACACATGTGATGTTTCCTAATTATGATGTATTTTTTATTATTTAATTCTATGTGTTTATTAGGAATAATAATTATCAAAAGCACACTGAGCTGCAAATTTATCATGAATTATGACACAGTGTTAAACTATTTCATCTTTAAAATTCAGTGTTAGTTTCTGATCACGAAGAATTAGAATTTTTAAAAATAAAATCTTAAATTCTAATATTTGATTCTGAAAAAAATGTTAAAGTCCGGCTCAAATATTAATATTAAAAATCAAGATTTAAAATCTGATTCAGAAAAATCTAGTGGTTGTAGAATGAGCCTAACCATATTAGTTTATGTTAGAGTTTGATAAAATTGACCAACTAATACTATAAATAATACATGTTTAACTCAAAAACTTAATTTTTAAGAAAATTGGAAAAAAAAATACATAAATGAAACAATCTATGCATGTTCTGTTTCATTATTTAACAATTAGGGGTTCCCCAAAATAATTATACATGTATTATTTATATAAATAACATAACTGAATACTAGTTGATCAGTTTTAAAAAACATTGACAAAAAGATTCAACATCATGTCATAGTTTATAGGTGAAATAATTTAAAGGTTAAATTAAAATACTAATTACAATATAAATCTTCCTTTAAAATAAAAAATAATAAGAAAATTACGGTTTATGTCTTTGTTCATCTGAATGGACTAAAATTGGCGAAGTGGGGTCCAATTTTGAGAATGCTATACTACATCATCAATGTTAATTATTCTACTTTAATCAATTATACCAAGATATTTTTTCTCATGCAATTGCTCCAAATTCAACATAATGATTTTTGGTCCTTTAAAATCCCAAATTAGAATTTGTATTGCGTCTTTATTTTTTTGTAAATTATAATTTGTAATTCGTCAATTAGCTGTAAATGAAGGTCAATATTAATAAATTTATTAAAAATAAGTAGCTTTTATTGATTATTTTAAAAGAAACGAAGTTACATTTTTTAAAAATAAAAATAAAATAAAAAATACTTTGGAATAATAGTAATGGGCATGGAAAAGGACTTTTTTTTTTTTTTTTATTTGGTAGTTGCATGGAAGAGGACTTTCTGCGCCTGCTTATTTGACCTTTCAATGAAAGTTACTTTTGGGGTTATAATTTTAGTACCTAATTAATTTACTCAAAAGCCAATGCCAGTTTTAACCAAAAAAAAGCCAATGCCAGTAATGTAGCACCAAAAATAATAATCATAATAATAATAATAATAAGAAAACAATACAAAACAAAAAGCTAATGGCAGTAGTTATTTTTTTCCCTCACTATTTATATTCTTTTGCTAATTTTTTTTTTTTGGATAGAAAAGCTGCATTGATGCACAAAAGAGCTCCAAAACTGGAGAAAACAAAAAGGGCCTAAAAACCCCTAACATCAGTTAACAGAAAATCCTCTATATCAATAGGAGGAGAACTGTTGCTGTTTTCATGGAAAATAAAAGACAAATTATTCTTAAAAGCAAAGTTACAAATGTAATCAGCCACTTTGTTAGTCTCCCTGCTGTTCCAGTTGAAAAACCAATTTGAGTCCTTTTTTCTTTCTCTGATATGCAGTAGTGAATATCTAGTATCCCATCCCAATGGTTCTGTTTCAGCATTAATATCCCTTATCACCCCTAATGCATCCGAAGACCACATCACCTTGTTCCAGCAATTCTCCTTTGCAATTTCTGTTGCCCATTCTATTGCCTCTTCAAATATTCTTTTGCTAATTGCAGTATAAAATCAGAGCAATCACAAATGGCTCAACAACTCTAGCAAAATTCTTATGAACTATTAAAACCCTCCCAGGTTAATGTCATTTTTAATAGAGATATGTTCATGTAAAATAAAATTCTTTTCTTTTCTTTTTTTAATAAGTTTTTATGTGAAGAAAAATTGGCATGGGGAAACAATTTTCAAAATTAAGGAAAAGTTTTAAAACATTAAGTAAATAAATGGTCCAAAAAGTTGATAAAGTTGCTAATAGTACTAGTAAGGGTATTCATTGGTTCGAAACCAATCTATTTTAAAAATAATTAATCAAATTCAATTAGTAATCGATTTTATTTTTTTCAATCTGATATGATCCATACATCAAATCCAATTTAATTAGTAATTAAATTTGATCGGTTTGGTTAATCGGTTTAACTTGAATTTTTATTTAATTTTTAGACTTTTTTAAATTTTATTTTTGAGCTTTTTTATTTTGAATATTTAACATTTAAGCTATTTTTTTTGCCAAAAATTTGTTAGGCTTAAACTTTATTTAAAAAATTACTTTTTTTTTTCAAAACTTAATACATGAGTGATTAAAAAAATAAATTATGCTTATTTAAAAAATAATTGGGGAGATAAAAAGTTAGATAATAGAGATAATGCCCTAAATTTTATCTAAAAAATGATTGTATATATGTAAATTCACAGTAAAATAGTGAATCTATCAATAAAAGCAAATCACATAGTAAAAAAAATATTTTTTTAAAAATTAAAAGGTAATCATTTTAGTTTGAATCGGTTGTATCGGTTTTTGACTTTAAAAATTAAACCGAACCAATTCAATAATCGGTTTTGAATTTTCAAAACCGATCCAATTCAATAACACTAAAATAAATTATACAAACAAATTAAATTAGATTGATAAATTTTATCAGTTAATCAATTTTCTATACATTCTTACCTAGTGGTAGTTAATAATTTTCTATTTCTACAGAATACAGTAAGATTATATTTTCCTATCAATTATTCACGTACAGACCGATCCTTGAGCTCAGTTTGTTGGCATTGGACATCGTTCCCAATGGGGTTCTTTATTTGGTAAAATTCCCAATGGGGTTCTTCATTTCTCTTATCTCCATCTTTCTTCATCGATAACACCATGTTATCTTCCATGTTATCATTCATAAAAAAAAAAGATAACACCATGTTATCTTATTATAAAATATTAATAAAAAAATATAACAAATCAAGTAAAAGTACTGTTGTTTTTTTAAACTATAATTTTATTACTGATTTAACAGGCGGGACAGATGTCCCCTCCTACTTTATTATGTATGCATTTCATTTTAGACCTTCATTTATCCCTAATTTTGTTTTTTTTTTTTTNTTAACAAGCATTTAACATCTATATGTTTTGGTGAATTGAGAATATGAAATGAGACTATTCAAGATTTTTTAAGAACAAAAGCTTTTTTAGATTAGTTTTAACTTAATTTGATGGATTAATTGCATATTTTTTTGGGGGAAGAAGGAATGGTAATTAGGAAAATAAATATTATATTTTGATTATTTATTTTTAGTTTTAAATATTCAAGTTGTTAGATACTAGATATTTTATTTTACTTTTTTTATTGGAGATAATAATTTTTACAAGCAATTTGAACTTCTGATAAAAAAATATAATATTTGAAAGTATATTCTCTGTGATTAGATACTAAATATTAAATAAATAAAAATTTGTTCAGATACTATTTTTAATATTTTTTATAGTATTAAATTATATTTGACATCGCTTCTCTTCTGCTTCTTTATATTAGTTTTCTAAAAAAAAAATTATAACTTCTTAAAAGTTCTGCCGCTTCAATATGTCATATAAATACTTTTTATTTTATTTATTTTATTTTCTTTCCCATCAAAGTTAACGAGCACAAATACAAGTTGTCTAAAAATAAAGCCTCTTTGCCAAAGAGTCGTATTTACATTCAACTTTTCCAAATAATAGTTTTTTTTTTTTCTTTGTGTCCTTACTGCAGTCTTAATTTAGCATATATATAAAAAGATTTTATGGGGATCGTGCCTCAATCATACACAACACGGTCATAAAATTTGATACATTTAATTCACTACGGAAAAAAAAAATATTTGATACATTTATTAAGTGCGAATTTTGCAAATTTAAGTGATGGACACGTCACAGCAACAAAATATGCAAACATATATAAAATCAATATCTTGCAGCTTTATTCAATGCATTTTATAATATATCATTTAATATATTATAACTTCTGACCCCACACTATGGATAGATATTTTTATTTGAGAAAAAAAAAATATAATGTATTATTTAATGTAACTAAGTTCCTATTAGATCAATATGAATTGTTATCATCAAAACATTCTAACCATCAATTTTTTTCTTCCAATTTTTGAATTGCTTCATTGATAAAATTTGAAAATTCATATATGATCATTTGGATTCCAATAAAATTTACTTTGTCTAAATAAAATTTAATATGTCACTAAATTTTTATTTGATAATTTTGAAACCTAATTTTTATTGTGATTCAAAGACATAATAAAAAATTTGATACCAATAAAATCATTGGTGTCATTTGAATTTAACTCTCTCTCTATATATGTTCTTATAAATACATATTTTATAACTAGATCAGCAAAAAATATTATATTCCTTTATACATGTATAACCTGATAAAAGAATGTATCTCTTTTAGTTTTTATAATTTTTGTTCATAAATTCATACTCAAACAGTAGGCTTCAACATTCAATCTCAATGTATATCTCAAATTTTCCACTGCAAAAAAATTGAAAAATATAAAGTTTAAATGCATTTTAGTACCTTCTAAAATTGAATTTGTTCACTTAAAGGTCTTTATAATTAATTTGTACAATTGATACATTCTAAATTGAAAAAAATTACACATTTGTCTAATGTAGTTGAAATTGACAAAAAAAGTTGCATATTTGTCTAACTTAGTTAAAATTGACAAATTCTATCAACTTAAAATTAATATATGACCCTCAAAATTATTATTATTATTTTTTTATTGTACCAAAATTTAAAAAAAAAAATTAAAAACATGAAAAAAAATTTGAAATTCATTTATAGTTTTTTTTTTCTCTTTTTTAATTTTTTTTTAGTTTTGCTAAAATTAAAAATGAAAAAAATAATTTTGAGGGTGATATGTTAATTTTAAGTTGATAGAATTTGTCAATTTTAACTAAATTGAACAAATATGCAACTTTTTTTTGTTAATTTCAACTATATTAGATAAATGTGCAACTTTTTTCAATTTAAAAAGTATAAATTGTACAAATTAATTGTAGAGATTTCTAAATAAACAAATTTAATTTTAAAAAATATTAAAATGCATTTTAATCCAAATATAATAAAGAAAAAAAGCTACATATTAACGATGATATATTTCCCTAGTCTTAAGGTTTTAAAGTACAGTTTAAAGTTTTTTTTTTTTTGGTAAAAAAAAAAAAGTGCTTCACTCACAATGCTTTATTTTTATTTTTTTTGGGTAGTGACCGATAGGTGAATTATTTATATCCCTTAAATAATTGGATTCTATCAAACTCAAAATCTACAAGAAAATCATATATATAAATTTCATGGATAACCAAAAAAAAAAAAATTAGAATTATCCATGAAAAGAAATTATAATAATTGATTTATGGTGAATAAAGTCGGTTGTATATATAGTTTTTACATGGCCATGGAAAAAGATATGGAGTTGGGAGTTAGGACACTCAGGCAACAAAATATAAAAAATGTATTTGAAAGTGTAATTTAGAAGCCAGGTGAAATTTTATATCTATGAATATAAAAATTGATATTCGAGTTTTAATAGTATCATTTGAACTAAAGTATTTTTCTGCCCTGTAAAAAAAAAATGAAATTTTAACAATATTAACTTCTATTGTGAATTTTTATCAAAGTAAAAATGATATATGAAGCTAACTAATTCTTTCATCTATCATCTGGTAAATTTTTTTTATTAAAAAAATATAAGAAATTTATGGATGAGATGGTACATAGACAGGCAATTGCTTTGAAGGTTCCATATCTCTCTATTATACATACACGTTACCATCAAAGTGTGTGTATGTACATATATATATATATATGAAAATAAATAAAATTGTTTCCTAAAAATGAAAAATAAAACAAAGAAAGCAGTGCAAACTGTAAATTATGTGAGAGTTTGGTTAGGGGAGTGTGTAAAGACGCGCTTAAAGAGTGAAAGTAGAATTCGAAATATGAAAAAAACTTATGGTCACCATCATCTCTGTTGCACTGCCAAACTTGTCCTTATTATGGCAAAACACTCCCTTGTCATTTTTACTTCTTATTTCAATCCCATCTCTCAGTCCTCTTCGTGACCCACTTCTCTCTCCCCTTTAACTCTCAGTTGCTTTGCCCTTTTCCTGAAAAGAAAACACAATGATCTGAAAACTGTTTCACTCTCTCTCTTTCTCTGAAACTTTTTTTTTTGTTTTAAATTTTTTTAACTCAGTGATCATCTTTGAAAGATTTCTTTGCAGCCTGTTATTTATGCTCAAACAGAAGTGATTATACCCAAAAACAAAGATAAGAGTAGAGGATTTTTCTTTTTCTTTTTTGGTGAAAGCAGGTAGCCAGCTAGATTCTTTTCATTCACTACCTCTTTCATTTCCAATGATATGCATCTCTGCTTTTCTTTCTTCTCCTCCTTCAAATCCATAAAAATAAACCCCCCAAATTTTAGTTTTTTTATTTTTTGATTTTCTAGCGTCTTCCTTATTAGTCTTTTTCTGAAGGTTCTCTGACACAGTCTTAGCTATTTATGGAAGCCATGCAACTTCAGAATCTAGCAATCATCTACTTTTGGGCATTCTAGTTTTCCCCATTTCCCATATGCATTTTACCAAGTTTTGCATATTTTTCTTTCTTTTTTCTTTTCGCTCACTGCCAGAGTAATTAAAGAAAAAAAGAAACCCTAAGAGAAAGAAAGAAGCTCAAATTACACACTCTCCAAGATCCAAACAATCAATTAATCAGATCTCTGAGCCTATCCATGGATTTAGTTTCGGAGCCAAGCCAATCCATCATCTACGAACCATCCATAACCAACAGCAGCAGCAGCAGTCAAACAGCTACGACAATAACATCACCACCAACGACAACACCAGCAGCGACAACTCCGAGCCGGTACGAGAACCAGAAACGGCGCGACTGGAACACTTTCTGCCAGTACCTGCGAAACCACAGGCCACCACTTTCGCTGGCGATGTGCAGTGGATGTCACGTGCTGGAATTCCTGCGGTACCTGGATCAGTTCGGGAAGACAAAAGTGCACAACCAGACCTGCCCGTTCTTCGGCCTGCCCAACCCGCCCGCTCCGTGTCCTTGCCCGCTCCGCCAAGCCTGGGGCAGCCTCGACGCTCTCATCGGACGCCTCCGGGCTGCTTACGAAGAGCACGGTGGCAGACCCGAAGCCAATCCCTTCGGTGCCAGACCTGTCAGGCTCTATCTCCGCGAGGTTCGTGATTTCCAGGCCAAAGCCAGAGGAGTTAGCTACGAGAAGAAGAGGAAGCGACCCAAACCAAAGCTCATGCCACCTCAATCTCAATCTCAATCTCAATCTCAACCTCACCCTCCCGCTGCTGCTTAATTACCAACTTCATCATCATCGTTATCCTAATTATATGTGCATTGGTATATTATTTTTCTTTCTTTAGTTTCTATCCAATACTAATTCAGTAATTTCCCCTCTCTAATTACCCACCTTCCTTTACTTAATTATTGGTTTATATATTTCGGTCTACTAGTCTGGACTTTTCTCAGAAAGTCATATGATATGATATAAATGCTATAAATATTTTAATTGTTTAAAATTGCTGGATTATAAGTCACGTCAAATTTATCATCATAAATACACGGTTCTAAATAATCAAGTGTGCTGTATTTGTATATATGAATAAAACTTGAGCATTTTGAAAGGGATGTTGTAGGGGAAAAACGGAATGGCAGTGGCAGTGTAAGTGTGTAACTAGTAATTAGCCAGATATGATCGTGATTGTACTTGAAACACCATTTTAAACAGTACATTCTGTTTTTTTTTTTTGGGTAATTAGTACATTCTGTATCATTATATCTCATTTTCTCCACTCTATATATATTTTCTAAGAAATTAATTACTTCTTGGAACACACACGCACACATTTATATAATTAATTCTAGTATATATGATTATATGTGGAATTAAAAGTTTAGGCATTTACATTATCTATGCATCATGCATACTGATATATTGTTAATTTGGATATATTTGACATTGATGCTTGTACGTAGTATAGGAGACATTAATGAGATAGTCTTAAACATTAAACTTGTTAGAAAGACTGTTATTCTATGTCTCTCATTCTCTGACGCTCATGCATAGAGAATTAAAGAGAAAAGAGGAGGAGGAGAGAAATTCTTGTTTGATCTTAACTATTTATATCTGTTTGGGTGAGTGGAAAGCTCACGAGACTATATATAAATAGTCAAAGCTGGCAGGGTTAGGTATCAGTTTAAAAGACATTAATCATATTAGATCTGTAATTAGGCAAAAGAAGACAGACCCTAGATTATCTTTTTCTAATATGTATAGATGCATGCCAGCTAATTAAATACTCACATGTTTGAAATAGTATATATTTATAATAAACACATACAAAATCAGTCCATATATATGAAAGAATGGAATATATTTAGATTTTGAGACTAAATTAATCATTCCCAGTCCCACGTGTACGAAACCCCTCTTAATTTAATTAAATAATATTGATTCATTTAAAGTCGTTTTGTATATCTTAAGGAGGATATATATATCTATCAATTGTTACTAAATTATATTTAATCTTTATTGAGGGACGTCCTTCCTAAATTAATTCTTAGTTAATTAATTAATTGATTAAGTTTATTATTTTGTATATGTGAGTGTAGCTAGAAAGTATTGATATATATATATATATGTATATATATATATCAGCCACAGTTCTATAGAAACCCTCTTTTATTCTTGGTGATGAAAGTTTCTTACGTAGTGATCAGTAAAATCATTTAGGAATATCAGTTAATTATTGACTTGGAAAGTTCAAAAGCATATAGAGCAGGCAATAGAAGAATTGTTGAATCAATAATTTAGTTTCTCTGTTTCATGAAATTTTAAAAACCATATATCTCTGTGTGTGTGTGTGTGTGTGTGTGTATGATTTGTTAAATCTCTAAAAATGATCAGATACACAATATGCTCGGGGGACTTAAATTTCTGTATCCATTACAGAAATAATTAATTAAAGCAATGTTTGCATTTCTTTCTCTGTGAATTGTTGCATTCAAAGAATTTCTCTCGCACTCTACTTATGAACTGATTTTATTAGTTAATGTAGAAAAACTATCAATATATTCTGTGCCCAAATTTAAATATATAGTACGGTTTATATATATATTTACACACTTTTACTAAAGCATTTATTTTGAAGATGCATTGGTATTGCATTATTTTTTAATTAGTATATATATGTATATATATCCGTTGTCTATTGATAAATTATGCATGCACATCTATTCATTGTTTCCTTAACAAAAAAATGAAATACAGTACTGGTCCGTATACCTGATTAGTTTAGTCCTTCATGCATAAAAGCATATTTATGTAATGAAAGCCTTTTATTTAGAGATTTTTATTGAAATTTTTGAAAAATATTATTTATTATGGATAATATTATTTATTATGGACCAAATGTTATTTGTTAGGAGCAATATTATTCATTATAAACAATATTATTAATTATGGATCAAATGTTACATATTATAAATTAAATATTACTTTTCATAAATAATATTATTCATTATGAAGAAAATATTATTTGTTATAGGTAAATTTTATTTATTATGGATAAAATGTTATTTTTAAAAAAATTACCTCTATGAAACTCTTTAAGAATTTCAATCTAGTTTAAGTCTTAGCCATTTGATAGTTTTCTTTCTTAATTAATTCAAAGGAAATAGGGATGGATGAGAAGTTGAGAAAAAAAAATTATATATATATAAATTTTATAATGCATATATCTATAATTTTTTTTATAGATCATTACTAAAATAGCAATGATTTTCTTATTAATAATAAACTATTAACCATGATATTAAAAATATCCATTGATATCTGTACTATAAAATTTATACAATAATAGTTTTTCCAATAAGTTGTTCTCTAGCTAGTCTCTACGCTTGCGCCGGTGATATTATTGGATGTGTGCTTACTGCTTTTACATGTGTATCTACAGGATAAGAGAAGAGAGAGAGAGATCACGGATTTATTTTCAATTCTTTTTATTCAAATCAAAATTTGATTTTATTATTTACCCCTCTAGTTTTATCATATGCTATCGCAACGTGACGAAACAATAATCCTTTTCAAGTAATTGATCAGTTGATCTATATAATATATGATCACATATATATATATATGTAAATATATGTAGCCTAGAGATAGTTTTTGTATCATACGTATGTTATATATATAAGTTTATTTTATTAGATGACTATGAATAGTTTAATTGTTTGAAATTTAATTACATATAGTCTGGAATGAAATATTTAATTATTGGGCAACATAAAACGTTAAGAAGTAAAATATTATTATTTTCAGCAAAAAAAAAAAAANTTTCACACTTATATTTATAATGTTGTCGATTTGAGACATATTTTTATTTCCTTTATATTAGAAGTTAGAACTTTATTATTTGTATCTTTTAAATATATGTAATAAAATTTTAAATTATTATTATTATATAATTAGAGTAGTAAAAAAAAAATATAAAAAAAAATAATGATATATTTTTTATTAGTTTAAATTTTTAAATTCAGTGATGATCGAAGATGATATTAAAATTAAAAAATTTAATAGTAATAGATTCAAAATTTAATATTTTTATTAAAAAATAAAAATATATATAAAAATTTAGATTTAAATATAAAAAAAATATTAAAAATAAAATATAAAAAAAATAATGAATCACCTGTTAGCCTACTGAATTATTTTGTTTTGAAAGTTATTGATTAGACCTGAATTTGATGGGCATTACACATCAAACATGGTCATCAATTATTTTCAAATTTCGAGCTATTTACCTTTTCTCTTATATAGTTTTTTGGATGAATTAATATAACTTTTCTTTCCTTTATATATGTATATACATACACGCAAACTCGTAATTAGTTTGTAGGTAAATTAGCTTTATGTATGCATGGCTTATCTCTTTTAGACAGTGACGTTTAACTTTTTTTGTGAGATCAAGGTTGTGTCATACATAATTCACCAAAAAAGGCTGTGTTATACATTTTACACATATACATTTATATATATCGACCTATATTAATTATGAAGACAGTTGAGTGGACTATCAAATGCATAAACATAAGTGGTGCTGTATATTTAGAATAATATATATTGACCTATACTTTTTTTCTTTTCTTTTTTTAATATGATAAAGTGGGTCCAAATAATTACCAAAAATATATATAAATAAAGTGGGTCCAAATTTAAAAGGATGCTGTAAATACATACGTTCAGTTGGAACTTCTCAATGTAAAATAAGAATTTAAAATTGTCATTTTAATAAATAATTAAAATTTAGATGATTAAATGACAGTATTATTATTTAGCCACAATTTAGCACCATTTCATTTTAAAAACTTGAATTTATGAAAAATAGATTGAAATTAGATTATATTCTTTAACAATATTCTTTAACTTGTGTACGGCTAGCATGAATAAGTTTTGAACCCAAAATTTTTAATTTTGATATTATGTTGAACTACAACTTAGCATCAGTTAATCTCAAAAGCTCAACTTATGAAAAGTGGTCTCAAATTGGATTATTTACTTTAATAGTTACCTTAATAGATTTCCAACAAAAATATTGAGAACTATATATTCCCCAAAGTATAAAAATTATTGATTTAACTAGAATTTGGTGTTAAAATTAATGTTGGAGAACTAATAAGGAAA